>PVLC010000227.1:75732-184376 GCA_004027655.1 Graphiurus murinus | reverse complement strand
GCATGAGAGTAGAAAGGAGAAAGTGGCCAGAGAAAGACTAAAAACTTGTTTTCATTTGTTCTAATATGTTAACCAGCTTCAGAAAGAAGACCTGTCCTTCCTGGTACTGGGGGGGAAGTCTCTGAAAGTGGACTAATGTGTATCTTTGGAGGATAAAGTTGTAAAGAACTCAGCAAGTAATTTTGTAAGTATGAAAAAGATGGCTTTGCATAACATAGGAAATATCTCAGATTATCCTAAATGCAGTCATTTCGTAATAGGCATCAAATGCATCAACATGACAATAACTAAAAGTTCTTAAGCTCAGTTTAATAAAACTTGTCACAATATCTGTCTTTCAGGAAAAGAACTGTTTAGGCTTTGTTCCCTAATAAAATGCCCTTTACATCTTTCATTATAATTGGGCTATTTTTTTCAGAACTGGGGATTGAACCCAAGGGCATTCTACCTCTGAGCTACACCACTAGTCCTAATTTTTATTCTTTATTTTGAAACAAGGTCTCACTAAGTTGTGGAGGGCCTCACTAAGTAGCTGAGGCTGGCGGTGAACTTGGATCCTCTGGTCTCAGCCTCCCAAGTACTAGGATTACAAGCATGCGCCACCACGCCCAGTTCATAATTGGGCATTTTAAGAGCACTATCACTGAGCTAATTCCCTGTCACTTGTTGAGTTTAAAGGTGTTTCTAATCACATGGAACTAATTTAACCTTACACTCATTTTGAACTTGTAAATACCTTAGGCACAGTGCCCATCTAGAAATGTCAATCAGATTTTGGGGGTGGGGCTAGCACGTGTTATAAAAGTACTTAGACTTACCTTGAGTCCATGGCTTCCATAGGAAGCAAGTTGAATTTTCTACAGGAACATATGCTCTAGCACCCCATTCACAGCATGCACCCTGGGGCCTAAATATGTTTTCTGGCTGATTGTAAGCAAAAGAAACATTAAGTATTATTGGCAGTAATGGTGTATTCAAAAATAGCCTTCATTCCCATGTTTTACATTTTTCTTATATAATTCATGATCTAACAATTATTTCACTTTTTTATTCATCTGGTATATTGGACACCTCTACATTACTTCAAATGCTCCTAGACGCCACATTCTCATCCTAGCTACTCTTCTGATCAATTCAATATATTCTTCCACTCCTTTTCCTCAGATTCAGCCTGATAGTAACTGGCCAGAGAACATGCGCTGGAACATTCTAATGCCTATATGCAACTCAGAAGTCCAAGGAGTACTCTTTTACCAATAAAAGAGAACCAGTGTGGAAACACTTCATCTTTTCTTCCTTAAGGTTGGTGATGTTGAGATGTATTGCATAAGGCTTCCAGTAAGTACTAGAAACTGGTTCTGAGAAGGTCCAATAGGAGTCATGAGTTCCATTGTTATAAGGACTCACCATAAAAGCACCTTTCACATTTCCCCTCTCTCAAGCCCCCAAATACTTTTGACTTCTAAAGGAGCCAGTTGATTTTTCTTTCTCATTATTTCTTTCTCATATAGTGTGTGTGTGTGTGTGTGTGTGTGTGTGTGTGTGTGTGTGTGTGTGTGTGTATGTGTTACTGAGGATTGAACTAAGGAGCATTCTACCTTTGAGCTACAACCCCAGTTCTATTTTACTTATTTTTTTAATTTTGAAATAGGGTCTTACTATGTTGCTGAGGGTCTCACTAAGTTGCTGAGGCTGGTCTCAAAACTGCAATACTCCTGTCTCAGCCTCCCACCTCCCAAGTTCTAAGATTACAGGCAAGCACCACCACAACCAGCTAGATTTTTATCCTCTCAGGCTCTAATGCCTTTTTGAACAGAAAACTATGAGACAATAAAGATGATGAAGAAGGAAGAGGTCCTCTGTATGCTTTCTCCCAGATTCTCTATTATGGGTCTTTAAAAGATGATTAAGTTACAATAAGACTATCAAGGAGGGGCCAAAATCAAATATGCCTAGCATCCATTTAAGAGGAGAGGAAGCCCCCCAGAATGTGTCTGTGTGAGTGCACAGCAGGAAGGTGTGCAACCTGCAATCTAAGGAGAGAGACCTCAAGAGAAACCAAACCTGCAGAGACCTTGACCATGAGCTTCTAGCCTGCAGAACTACGAGAAAATAAGTTTCTATTGTATAAGCCACCCAGCCTGTGGAATTTGTCAAAGCAAGCCAAGGTGATTAGTGTGCCAACTCCCCCACCCCCACCCCCCCACCCCAGGTTGAAAGTACCCTGTGGGCTAGGCAGGACTTTGTGTCCCAGGAGCATGAAATACCCTTTCCTGCTACTGTCTTTTGCGTGTGATATTCACACTAGCAGACAAACCCTCCCATCTTATCTTCACATATCCAAATCCTACCCTCTTTCCATGAAGTGGACAAAGTTCTGCAGTGAAAAAACTTTTTTTCTCAAAGTCAGCAATCACTTTTCTATAAATATAAAATTATTCCAGGCTTTAAAGTTTACTAGAAATAAATGGATTAAAGCTATATGCACCAAAAGAGAAGAAACTCACAAGTATTAAATGAAAGAAATTAAAGAGAAAAGGATGGATAATGTAGATATTATTCACCTAATTATGAAAATGGGTTTATACATGTTATTAGAAATCCAAAGAGTGGTTACCTGGAGAAATAGACTTAGAAGGTGTTTTAATCAGCAGCCTCACTGTTGTGACCCAAAATACCTGACGATCATAATTTAGAGGATTTATTTGCTCACAGTTCTGGAGACATTAGAGGTGTGGGTCCATGTTAGGCTGGGTGACCTATGCAGAGCTCAGAGCATGATGGCAGAAAGCAGAAAGAGCTTGAGCAGAGGGACTCTGCTCTCACGTCACGGAGGAGGGAAGCAGGCAGTGGAGGGATGTAGTCCCCAAGTCTACATCCCCAGGGACCCCTCCTCAGCAACCAAGTCCTGTCTCCAACATGGCTGCCTTGTCTAAGACATGAGGTCTGGGAGAGACTCTAAACCAAACCATAACAGGAGGCACTTGGGTCATTCTAGGGCACCAATGACTTGGGCAGTGGTCATACTAGAGTGTTCACTTTGTGTTTATTATTGAGCAGTATTCTTAGATCCATTCACTTTTATGTGTGTATATATTTAAAATACCAATAATTTTTTTTTTTTTGCAGTACTGGGGATTGAACTCAGGGGCATTCTACCTCTGAACTACACCCCCAGCCCTATTTTTTATTGTTTATCTTTGAAACAGGGTCTCACTAAGTTGCGGAATGCCTCATTAGGTAGCTGAGGCTGGCCACGAACCCAGATCCTCCGGTCGAAGCCTCCCAAATGCTGGGATTACAAGTGTGCGCCACCACACCCGGCTAAAATATTTTTTAAATTAAATTCTATGTGTATTCTTGTATCTTCAAGATTCCTCGCAGAGTTACACTGTAACCTTTTTTTTTTTCCCAAGAAGTGTGATTGCTGACTTTGAAGAAAAATGTTTTTCATGCCTGTTAATATCTCCTTAGCTATTTTTGCAACATCCTATTTTTAAAAGGTTATAGTTTTTCTACTAAGAAATATGGATAGCTTCATTTTCAAGTGACATGGCAGCAACTTACAGGTCAAAATAGACCAGGATAAAGTCCCTTACTTTCTTAGGAGGATATAAAATTCTAAATCTTCGATATGATAAATTTATAAAGAAATTATGTCTAGTGTAATTAAAGTACCAGATAAGATACAAATTTGATTTCTAATGACCAAATTAAAAGGCAGGTAATGCTTTGTTAATAGTCAATCAAGATGTATCAACTACCTAGAAATTAGACCATAAACCCTGCAATTGCTAGAATAAAACAACTTCAGTTAGACCCCTAAAGCTTAGGAAATAAAACCAAGAATCAATAAATGGGATGGCATCAAATTAGAGTTTTGGGGCAGCAAAGGAAACAATCAAGAGTCTGAAGAAATAGCCATATAAAATGGGAGAAAACCTTTGCCTGCTACTCCTCACATAGATGACTAACATCTAGAATTTAAAAAAAAATAAAACTCAACACTAAGAAAACAAATTACCCAATCAAAAAGTGGATAATTGAACTGAATAGACATTTCTCAAAGGAAGAAATAGAAATGGCCAATAAATATATGAGAAAATGTTCAACATCATTAGCAATCAGCAAAACACAAATCAAAACTACACTGAAGTTCCCTGTAACTTGTTAGAATGACAATCATCAAGAATACAAATAATAAGGCCAGGCGTGGTGGCGCACACTTATAATCCCAGCATTTGGGAGGATGAGACTGGAGGATCTGGGTTCGCAGCCAGCCTCAGCTACCTAGTGAGGCACTCCACAACTTAGTGAGACCCTGTTTCAGAATAAAGAATAAAAAATAGGGCTGGGGGTGTAGCTCAGAGATAGAATGCCCCTGAGTTCAATCCCCAGTACCGAAAAAAAAAAAAAAAAAGAATACAAATAATAAATATTGGCAAGAATGTGGGGACACAAGAACTCTTATACACTGTTTGTGAGACTAACATTAGCACGATCACTCTGGAGATCAATATGGAAGTTCCTCAAAAGACTAGGAATGGAACCACCATATGCTCCAGCTATACCACTCCTTGGTATGTTTCTAAAAGAATTAAAGTCAGAATACTATAGTGATACATGCATACTTATGTTTATAGTAGCACAATTCACAGGAACAAAATTATGGAACAAATCTAGGTGTCCATCAACAGATGAATGGATAACAAAAGTGTGGCATATGCACACAATGGAGTCTTATTCAGCCATAAAGAAGAATAAAATTATGTCATTTTCAGGAAAATGGATGGAACTAGAGAATATTATGCTAAGTGAGATCAGCCAGTCTCAGAAAGGCAAGGGTCAAATGTTTTCTCTCATATGTGGAAGATAGAAAATAGGAAACAAAAGAGGCTTCAGAAAAATGAAAAGAGAGACCAGTAGAATATGCAAGGGGAATGGGGGAAAGAGGGGGAAGGGGGAAAATGAGAACAGGAAAGGAAATAGTTCAAATAATGCTGTGCCCGTATATGAAGATATCACTACCAATCCCACTAACATGTACAAGGAGGCAGGGGAGCAGCATGGGATCTGAGGGAAACCCACCAAGCATGTATGTCTGTATCACTTTGAACCTCACCATAATGTATAACTACAATGCACCAATAAAAGCATAAAAAGAGCTATGAGAACATAATGGTTTCGTGTATATTCCCAATGACTTGCTGTAATTGAAAGTTTTACTTTCTTTTGTCACCTTGATTCTAGTATACTCATATAAGAACTGACAGGATTTTGCTATCTATTCAAGAAGGTTGTCTGTATACAAAAAGTAATCAATTATTTATATTAAAAACAGATTCTTTATCAACACTTAGGAGAAACGTTAAGTATAACCACCAATGGAAAACAGTACGGATTATTTGTGGGAAAACCATTCATGCTGCTTGGATGTACGTTTTTGCCATGTTAACCAAGTGGGTAAATCAGCAGTGTTTCCTGTTATAGAATTGGTGAGTAAAAGAAAGCTTTCATGGTGATTACAAAGTTTAAAAGGTTCCTATCTCAGAGATACTCAACCTCTGCCTAGGTCCTTTGATGTCAACTAACATGTCATTTTAAAATGCCCCAGTTTTGCTGGCATGTCATCAATAGATGTCCAAGAAACAGATCCAATTATACTTTTTCACTGTTTGTCATTTATGCTCTTTTCTGCCCAACCATTAACAAAGGAGTGGTTTGTGCTGTTTAGTCTCTCGTTATGATGGGATGCAAGATCTAAAGCCCCAGGGCAAGTTTTCTCCAGTGTACTCTGTTTAGCCCACTGGTGAAATTACAGTGTGTGGTTTGAAAAACATCTTTGACTGTTCATCTTTATTCAAATATATATTATCTTCAGCCAGAGAGAATTTGGGAAAGTGCATTAAAGAGAAAGTTCTTAACAATTTCATGAGGAAAAAAAAATGTTTGCCATTCAATATTTTCTCAAATTTAATTGCATTTGCCTAATATTGATAACCCTGTTTCCTGACCAAAGAAAGGGGACATTTTGATTTATGGTAACTTTATATGTGAAAAATAGACGGAAAATTAATAATTGAAATAATTGTACCTCAACTGGAGATATACACAGCCAATAAGATTGAGACTTAAAATTACACTGTAGGTCAGAAAACATTTCAATGTCACTTCCCATAATTTTGGTTACAAATAGTATATGGTTTGAAATCCTTCACCAAAACCTTTCTGCTTAAATTCAAAAGAATACCAACATTTTGTTCCTTTCCCAACTAGTCATTACAGTTCTTTCTTTAGACCAAAAAACTTCAAGTACACTAGAATTGCCCTTCACTTATAAAAATAAAATGTTCATTTTATTTTTTATCTCCCAAAGAGATGTAAAAAATATAAAACTATTAAAAACAGGAGAATAAGAGTTTCTTGGTTCTTCTTTAACGTATTAAGTAGCTACTACCTATAGAACTTACAAAAAATATTTAATTTTCTTTTGATAGAAGTTGAATTTGTAGCTCATCATAACATCTTTGGGCCATCATTTGGACCAAAATATGCCTCAAATTAAGAAATTTCTTCTGTACAGAAGAAAAAGAATATAGATATCACTCTCCCACTGTGGATAGTCTTCATTTTACAAAACGCTCTGTGCCTCCATGTCTTACCTGCACAGGATAGCTCCAGCACCCATATATTTTATAGAAGGACTACTCGTGTGGATTAAGGCAGTGTTTCAATTTTTTTGTTTTTTTTGTTTTTTTTTTTTTTTGCTGTAGAATAATCCTTTAATTGAAAAGGATGGGGGGAGTTTTCAAGGTCAAATAAATTTGGAAAACACCACATCTCCCTTGTAATTCTTGGAAAGTTGAAATGTAAATTAAGATATTATAAGGTTTAAGGAATATTTTAAAAGAGAAATCTGTTTTATTTTCTTTATATCAATATTTTCCAAATGTAGAGGGCCATGGAATCTGTGTTAGTGCATGCATATATACAAGTCCATGTATGTGCATGATTGTGCATCCGTGTGAAACACTTGTTAACATTTCTTGGAGATCTATCCTGGGGAAGAACTCAGGAAATGAGCCATCTACTTGATGTTGGTGTGTCTCTAGGTGACAAATGTACCTCTATGCCAGTTATGAGGAGTCTAGTGTTCCCTCTAGCTGCTGTTCCAGTGTTCCACTCTGTCTTCGTAAAATCTTTCTTCTGTTCATATTTTTGTAATCATGGAATACATAATTCACAAGATTTCTCCTTATATTCCACAATGATACTCTATACTACATAAGCTACATATATGAGCACTCTGTGATACTAATATTTTCGATATTAAAAATTGCTTCCACTTAATGATCAATAAATATTCTTTTTTATTTAAAGGGTGCTTTTTGAAATAAAGTGTTTTATATATTTATTGTAATAAATGCTTCTAGGCCCAGATCTTGAGAAATACCAAAAGGTCCTCTCTGCAATTCATTATAATTTTCTTTGGTCCTTCTGTAAAATGGGGTGGTCTTAACTACTGTGGCAAACACCAAATCTTAATTACTTAAAATCATGCGACTTTATGTCCGGCATAACAGTTCAGTGTAAGCACTTGGGGGGGTGGGAAGTCTTTCATCTGTTGATGCAGGGTCTCAATTACTTCCCATTGCTTGGTGCTCCTATCCTTAGAGCCTCATAGGCCCTAAGATCACAAGATCTTAGGCAAAGAGCCTGTGTGATCCTATAAGAGATATTTAGGGGTTAAGCCTGCAGGCAGTGTCTATAATTTCTACACACATTCACATGGTTAGAACTCAGTCTTATATCCTCACCTACTTACAGGGGAGACTGGGAAATGTTGCCTAGTTGTATTGCTAGAAGAAAGGGAAACAGAAAAACTAGATCATTTCTAAGACAGGCAACTCTGCCTTAATTTGTACATTTAGACATGTCTAATGTTGAATAACATTTTATAATATTTTGCTTTCATTCATTTGGATATTTGTACTGCACTGTAAAGTTCGAATGAAATAATTTTAAATTCCAGTCTTTAAAAATATATTAATCAAAGCCCTCTTATCTACCATATACATTCTGAATTTCTTTTGTGTGTGTGTGTGTGTTTGGTACTGGGGATTGAACCCAGGAACATTCTACCTCCGAGGTATACCCCCAGCCCTATTTTTTATTCTTTATTTTGAAACAGGGTCTCACTAAGTTGCAGAGTGCCTCACTAGGGTAGCTGAGGCTAGCCGAGAACCTGGATCCTCTAGTCTCAGCCTCCCAAATGCTGGGATTACAAGCATGCACCACCACTCCCGGCTTACATTCTGAATTTCTAACAAGTGCAAGAGGTTTTTCAAAGGGTAAGTGTCACATATATGGAGTGGTATCCCTGGGCAAGATGATGATTTTATTGATTATTTTCTTTGAACATTCACTCTCTGACTTCTAAGGGGTTCATAATTTTCTAAACCTTCTCCTCAAACTGGACAATGCTGTCTTAGTGCTCTCTCCCGTTTATCTCAAGAGCTTCACCTGGACTTCCATTCTGTCCCTACCTATTAAAGATATTGACATTCATGGGGATTTACTCGTTCTTGTGTATTAAAGGGGACTTTCTGGAATAGTAATGCCTCCAGGTGTTTCTCCTAGCACATGATGTAGGAGCTATTTGCTGGTAGTCTAAGCCACATGGTTTCTGTACCTTGTTTCTTTGGATTTAGCCTGGTTAGAATCTGAAAAAGAAGAATTGGCTGGTGAAGGCAAACTGTGGCTAAAAACAGATTTCCTGCTTCTATAATAGCCCATAGCTTCATATAATCAGGCAAGAGACAATTATGTGAGGTTGGTTAGAATTAGTTTCTTTCTGCTCTGTACTCCAAAAGAGCTAAGTTAACACTTCTGTGCTAGCATTTATCACTTTGAATATCTGCAGTTAGCTCCATGAATAGACTGAAAATTCCTGGTGGTCAATTAATCCCCGAAACTCCTTAATTAACATATCCTGACAGCCTTTACAACTTCTTGCTTACAGAAAACTGCTTTCCATGATTTCTGTAACATGCATGTCTCCTTTAAAGTTATGAATATGTAACCTACCTTAAAATTTTTCTTGAAGGAATTGCATCTATTCAACTTTCACAGAAGGTGACCTTCCAAGCAAGATTATGGCAATTGCAAAAAAAAAAAAAAAAAAAAAAAAAAAAAAAAAAAAAAAAAAAAAAAAAAAAAAAAAAAAAAAAAAAAAAAAAAAAAAAAAAAAAAAAAAAAAAAAAAAAAAAAAAAAACCAACTAAAAAACTAAACATTCAATGATACTTGGCAAGGTTGAATGTGTGCAAAGAAAAAAAAATACATGTGGACATATATTTCTCAAACAGTCCTTTACACAAAAAGTTCTTAGATTTCTGAAGGGCTCCAGGACCCCACAGAAAAGCAAGGTAAAGCTGTCTTTCTAAGGAGATCAAAGGCTGATGATATCCACATTATCAGCACTGAAGGAAATGGTAAAAGATAGTTTCAAATAATTTCAATAGTTGAAATGAGGACTCCTGCTCTTTCCAAGTATAGTAATATCTAACACCTCTTTTGCACTTCATGGCTACAAAAGTTGCCAAGGGAGATTTTTTTTCAGCGCCATTATATCATGCTGTCTGCTTTGCAAAGAGCTGGAAGCATCCGTCTGATTCATCTCAAGCCAGTTGCTGATGCTACAATCCCACAGAAAATGACTAAAATGTAACACATTTTTACACAAAGATTTACCACTGAGCAACATTCATCATCTCTTAAATGCATATTTTTAAGTCCTTTACAGAAAACAGTCCTCAGTGTCTCACAATAAAGGCCAGAAAGAGAGTATTCTTTGCAATGTCCAAGTTTGTGAGATTTTTGGCTAGTGTAGAAGGAGAAGGCATTACACTAAAAGAGAAAATGAGGTGTAGCATTTTCATTTCATCACAAGTTAAATAGAAAAGGCTGTTTCCATTGGAAACTGTGACAAATGTTAACCTGAATTTCCTGTGTTACTTTTAAGTTGCTTGGAATTGGCTTTATATGCATACATATCTGAGGTGTAGACTATATTAGGCACAAATTATGAACTGGATCCAAATAGTGTAACTTGGACATCTTTTTATAAAAACCAAATCACTAGAAGACAGAGAATGTAAAGCTAAAATCCCCTTTTCATCTTTGATCTTTCTTCAATAAAATAGCTACAAAATAGATGCTATGAAGCTAAAATCATCCTCATCTCAATGAAATTGGAAAACTAGATAGATGAAAGCCAGGTAAGATGGAGGTGTTTAAATTTGCATAGACACATTGTAATTTAGGCTAAACTTCCCACTCCAAATATATGTTTCCATCTGCTTTTACACAGAAGCTCTCTACCAGCCAGGCTGGTCTACACATGGCTCTCAGGATCCAGTCCATATCTGACCTCCTGGTGTCTTTTCTCTTCTCTTGCCTATTTACCTCATTATTCACTGCCCAATATGAAAGTTAAATCTTTGACAATTCCGGTTTGGAGTGGAAGCCTTTTCCTTTGAAACTTGATCAACATAAGTGTATATTTCTTTGGGTAAGTTACTTGATTTCCTTCTACAAAAATGAAGGTACAAATAATAGGATCTCAAGACTGTTGCAAGAGTTAAATGAGATAATTTACAGAAAGATGCCTAGTATATTCAGCACACAGAAACTGTCTAATGAATGTTAAAAACTTAGTTTCTATTTTTATGATCACTCTGATTAGCTCAATGCAAACTCACACTCTGATATATATAATAAAAAAGACCATTTTAAAAATAAAAAATTTATCTTAGTTTTTATTTATAACATGTACATGCCCAGCAAATATCTGTAAGAAATAGAACAATTTTGCCTTTTAGCATGTAAGCTACATCTATTCTTTAATTCCTCTTTTCACTGCTAAACTTCAGACATTAGGATTTTCTATGGTATCAACTTTCTGGAATTCATCTATCTCTTAGGAGCACTGACGGATATGTTGTCCACATTCATTGCCAAATAGAGCAGGCACAGCTGCCCAGACCTATACCTCAGTCTTACATCTAGGTGGCTCTAATCTTAAATTTAAATTCTAATACATCACCACAACATCTTTGAAGCAACAGTATTTATTCTGATAGATTTCCCTGGCTGTCCACATGCCCCACCATTCTTGACATCATCAATAATTGGAAGTCAAGAATGCCTGAACTCCAAGGCAATCTTCAGCTTCACATGATTTCCATTCCCCTGCAGGACACTTACCAAACATTATCACATGCCACTTATCACACGCCACTCCCTTCAAGACCTCTTATCTTTGCCTTTACACAAGCAATAATATATTTTTCAGGAATATTTTTCCATCATGATTTGGACAGAGCTATGAGTCAACATTAGAGACAGAGCCATGAATCAATATTAGATCTGGTAACTTCATCTCTTAATAAAAATTTTTGTAGATATTTTAAATCTCTAAGAATCAATCACTCAAGCTTCAAGGTTCTCTCTCTCTCTCTCTCTCTCTCTCTCTCTCTCTCTCTCTCTCTCTCATTCTCCCTCCCTCCCTCCCACCCCATTCATTTTTGCAGTAGGAGGGGGTTGAATTCAGAGGCTCCGTACCGCTGAGTTACATCCCCAGCCTTTTTTTAAAAATTTGAAACAGGATTTTGCTAAGTTCCCCAGGCTGACCTCAAACTTGCAATCATACTGCCTCAGCCTCCTGAATAGCTGGGATTACAGGCCCGTGCTATTGTGCCTGGCTCAAAAGTCTTTGTATCCTTAAATCACTGCAAAGGCCTTATAACTTTACTCAGCCCCAAATGTCAAAATATTTTTCTATGTACATCATTTTTCTCATAAGCAACTGTTTATATCACTATCTATTCTAATAATTGTATTAATACATAAGAGTAAAAATGTATGCAGGGAGGAAAAGAGTAGGTTTATATACAGAGTTAAAATGAATGAGAAAAAGAGAGAGGGACAATCATCCCAGTACTTTGGAGGCTGAGGTAGGAGGACCCCAGGTTTGAAGACAGCCTCAGTAACTTCCTGGGGCCCTCTGCAACTTAATGAGACCCTGTTTAAAAATAAAAAGTAAAATAGGGCTAGGGGCTCAGAGGTAGACTCCCCTGGATTCAATTCCCAGTACTACTAAAAGAAGCCAACCAACCAAACAAACAAAAACAACTATCACTCTACCATCAAGGACAATATTTTCACATGTTACCAAGACCATTTAAGCAATCTTATTTTACTTAACTTGACCTAAAAATTCTCCCTCAGTTTCTCAGAAAGGACACTCACCTCTCTAGCTCACCTTAAACTCTTTTACAGTGGTTTCTTCTTATAAACTATTTGACATAATATCCTAAATGATTAGAACACCTAGAGTCCCATCTGTGTGTTTGTGTGCATGTGTGTAAACTACATAGAATATCCACAGTATGCAATTTGCTAATTATTAAACAAGTCGAATTCATGTAATTCTTTTGCCCCATCTAGAAATGCAAAAGTCAGTTGCTACAGACTCTGTCAATTGTGGAATATAATTTAAATTGACAACCCCATTTACAATAAGGCTAACTCAGCCTCTTCCTTTATGTAAATGAATTTGAACCAAGTTCAGATTCCCCAAAATGAGAGATCTACAATTAAATTTAGATTGAATTCAGCTCAGTATAATAAAGAGTATGTTATTTTTAAGTAAAACAAACTGAAATTTGAAGTCCAACAACATCATTCACTAGTTCATGTAACTGAACCACAGATAGTTTGTATATGAAGCAAGAACGACACTATCTCATAGAGTTATTACAGTAGTCAAGTGAGTCAACACATATATTTACCAGGGCACCTCAAATGATCAATACCAGCACCATTCATTAGCATCCTATATATACTTCTCTGTGAGAATCTTATATAGGTGAGTCTACTTTATCATTTAAAAAGCTACTTATTCAGCTGAAAATTTAAGTAATTTTTTAGAGACAAGTTAAAAAGTTAATGTTAGCATATTCTCTCTTTTGACAATGGGAACTTCATTTATATTAAGTCCAACTGAAAACTATGAATTTCAATGATTTAGACTCTGAGAGAGGCAATAAAATGTGCCAGAAGGTTCTGAGTCTGTTGCTGGATATGGTCCTTACATGGCAGAAGCTTTGGAGTAAGTATGTGACATGTACCCAAGCTGAGTTTGGCTCCTACTCTACCAAGTTGTGGACATACCAAACTAGTCCCTTCAACTCCATGGGTGAAGAACAATGACTCTTAATTCTTGCTCTAGATTGCAGAATAAGTACCTAGAGAGATTGTCTTCCTATAAGAACAGCAGCAATGAGTAGAAGCTCAAATGGTGGGAATGGAGGGAAATAAGACAACCCCACAAATGATTATAATAGAAGGCAGAACAAGGTATGGCATATGGAGGACTGAGGTCATAACCAACACAAGTAACAGGAAAGCTCCTAAGAGAAAGTGAAAGAGCTAAGTCTTGAAGCATTTACCCAAGATGTTTCATATTCTAAAACAATTGCGGTGACATAGAAACAGTCCTTGACTCTCTGTTTGAATGTATGTCAAGCACATGACACACAGTGCATGGTATGCTAGAAATTTATCTTTGAAAGATATGATTTAGCCATGATCATTGAACTTTGTGCGGGCCTTAAATCATTGGCAGGGAGGCATAAATAGCATTACAGATGGCATCCATGTCTTAAGAAATTATAACAATGGTGGTTTTCTTGCTAAACAGTTGTCTCTGCATGTGTACTCATCTTAATGAACCCTCTTATAGACAAATGCCCTGTAAACCTTGTTTTTCTTTGTTTGACAACTATAAATTAGGCACAAACATCGCTAATATAGTGGAGAAAAAAATCTATAGCAGCTGAATTCTGTCTGTGCTACATGCAAGGTATGCAGCTGTTTTGCTTTTTAAATTCTGACTCTAATAGTAGCCTCAGAAAAAGGAAAGAAAAGAGAAGAAAATAAATTAGATGGCTGGGTGTTTTTTTTTTTTTTTAAGTAAAATAAGTGCAGAGCTCAAAGGCAGAATATTTGAAGACAATGTACAATAAGGGCTTTTTTTCAAGTCATATAAAAGCTGTTTTATGAAATTAAGCTGGAAATATTATAAGTGGGAAATGACCACAGAATAAATAGGAACCTTTTAGAAAGAGAGCAAACATGTGTTGTTTATTTTCCTAGTAAACAGAAGTGGCATATTCAATCAGTAAGAAACATTGAATAGTTATGACCATTTTAATTGTGTAAAAAATTCATAAGATTTGTTTATGGTGCATTAAACAGCATCTTCAGGTTAGTACTGAAGAAAGTTGATAAATTCCACTTGCCAACAGACTGGAGATAAGAAGAGGTTGGTTCCCTTAAGTGGTACGTGCTGCAAAGGGACATAGAACATTCCACCATCTCTGCTGCTACCTCCTCTTACTCTTTATAAACATATGGAAATAGTTATACCCAATTGCATAAAAAATATTTAAAACTATAAAACAGTTCCAAATCATGTACTGTGCCATATTCCATGTGGAGAAAGAGACCGCCTTAGTTCCGTTTTGAAAGGCCTAAAAAGTGCAAAGCAATAGTACTTTAAGTATTTATATCTACTTAGATTCGCTAATGTTTAAAGTCATGTTGAAAAATGTTAATTTTAGATGTTAATTATAGAGCTGGAATAAAGCATTGGTTATAAAATAGCTAGCTGAGGTTAAATCCCTACATAATGATCAGTTTTTTGGTACTCCCTGTTATTTAAAATACTACCAAAGAAATACATTACAAAAAATACACTAGCATGTGTCATGTCTCTTCACTTGGAATTTTTATGAATGATGAAAGTAACTAAACTTAAGTCAATTGATTATTTATCTGATCCTAACTTTGCTTTTTTTCTCTGACTTATAATACCTACAAACCTTACATTTTACTTATAATCAATGATTAGGGGAACATTCTAATGCAAATTAAAAATATCAAGTGATTTATGAAGGACAGAACCCTGGTTTTACACAACTCTTAATTTTACTTCATTTTTGCCTTGAAAGTCATTATGGAGAGGAATGCTCATATGGAAAAAATATGCTAAGAACTATAAAGACTTAGTAAAAATTAATTTATCTATTTATAAATAAATATATCCTCTAAACATGAACCATAGAAAGTCAATGTACAGGATTCTGCAGTACATTGACCTCTCTTTGACAAAACAGAATGAATTGGATCAAATTACTAAGAATTCTCCCTAGATGTATATGATATAGTTGTCAAAGGAGGAGTTTGATTTCCTTGGGAAACCTAGTAAAGTCAGACGCATAAATTTATACTCACTTTATTATTTTTAGACCACCATGTGAAGAAAGGATAAACTCAGTTTATCCTGAGAAGCTGGTACAACAAAATATTACTTTCCATTGACCCTTTTATCTTCCAGGCCTTTTCCTTCCTTTCTCTGTAAGCCACCTAATGTTCCATTGTGTACTTACTTCTTGGATGCCAATAACACTTTGAAATGCATCTGTGGGCTTTTAGTCTACATTTCTCCCTATTGGAAAGAAATAAACCTGAACTACATTCCAAGCCATTTAAAATCCCTTTGCCCACTATCCAATGCAACAGCTAGTAACCTCATGAGTAAATTCATTTTTAACCAATCACAAATGAGAAAAGCTTAATATGGCAGCCTTCCAGAATTTTTCTAGGCATTTAAGTCTTAATGCCTAATCTGAAAATCACCTACTAATCAGTTTACACATAGCCCCACCCCACTGCTAACAGGGCAGGGAATGTGATTAATTGTAAGGCACGCTCTTATTTTATGAACCACTAAAGAAGGAAAAAATGCTGTTATTTAAGCCATATGACGATGTCTTAATGGCAACTCTGTGTGACACATGAATTGAGAACATCAGCCCCTCGTTGCTTTGAAATGATTTCATCTATTCCAAAGAAGTTGGCACTCTAACCTACCTTCACTTGCAGTGCTTCAAGAGTGAGAGAAAGCTCTTTGCAAGTATTTTAGGAACAAAATATAACACATCTTCATCTACTTGTGGATCTCTTCCTTTTTTAGGTCCCATAAAACCCTTGGTTGTTAATTTGCAAAAAGATATGAAATTATGATCATTTTTACAATGATACTTTATTAATATCAAATTTACTTTTCACCCAGAGATATAGAGAGCTAGAAAGAGTGTCATTTCGCCCCTATAATGTAACAGAGCCAAGCAAATTCACAAGTTTTCTTGAAACCACTGAAAGCTGAAACCTCAGGGCAACCAACATCTCAAAACTGAAGAAAAGGCAGGTGCCTACAGGAAGTGTTGAGACATAAGCAATGGCTTACCTAAGACAGATGCAACTGAATGCCAGTAAAAGTTCAAATAGGGTAGTTGGCAAACTGGTCAAGGCCAAGTATACTCTGGAAAGAGTGTGAAGTTCCTGGGAGATGAGGAATTGAAGGCTCCCATGCCATCTTTTAAGGTGTTTCTCCATCACTTGAGGGCAATCATGAAAAGATGAAAAGACTGAAGACAGTTTTAAGAAGGTCCCGATCAGCAACTGCAGGAGGGACACCAAGACTGAATTGGACCCTTCTACTTTAATTCCTCTGTGCAGTAAAACAACAATAAAAAGTCTTTAATTGCAAGGACAAGTTAAAAACAAAAACAAACAAATAACAAAAACAAAAAAACCCCACTGTCATTCTTAGAACATTGGTGAAAAACAGTTGCAACAAAAAAATCCTACTCCTGAGAGAGAGCAGGATTGTATGCAAGGCCCATGGCTAGAAACTGGGGAGGGGCACCACTGGGGAGTTCATAACCCAGGACCCAGGGACACAGTACCATGCCAGCCCAAGATTAAGGTTTAATGTGAGCAAAAGAGAATGTTCCCACTACCCCCCTATTGACAAGCTAAGGAGCATCAGGTAACAAATAACATTGGAAGACAATACTGTGGGAGCAGCCTAGGAGAGGAACGTGAGGTTGGGAAGGAGCCCTCTCTGAGTCACAGGTCTAGAGATGAGACAGAAGCACACATTAAGAAAAAAAAAAAAAAGAATGGAAACCAAACTATCAGACAGATGCATGTGTATCTATGTTTATAGCTGCTCAATTCACAATAGCCAAACTATGGAAGCAGCCAAGATGTCCATCGACAGATGAATGGATTACAAAACGATGGGATATGTACACAATGGAATTTTACTCAGCTATAAAGAAGAACAAAATCATGGATGCAACTGGAAAACAGTACGTTAAGTGAGATTAACCAGTCACAAAGAGTAAAGAAGCATATGTTCTCCCTAATATGCAGATGCTAGGGAGAAGATGGGGCATAAGAGGGTCTCCAGATGAAAAAGGAGAGACCCTCAATAAGCAAAGAAGTTGATTTAACCAAAGGGGATGGACGGGGGAGGGGGACACCCTAATGTATATCAAGGTTACTCACTAAACTGAACTTGAGAGGGAGGGAGGGCGAGGGAGCGGGGTGGGAATTTGGAGAAGGGGTCAAATGAGGAATGTAGGCACATCTGTCGTTATTAATTTGTACCTAACAAAGATACATGCTTACAATGCATGAATAAAAAAATCAAAAAGAAAAAAAAAACCCTCTGGAAAACCAACCTAACTTAAGGTCTAGCTAGGAAAATGTGAAGGATGTGGTGCTCTAAAGGTAACCATAGCAATGACAAATACAAGAACCAGCTGATCCCTCATTACCTCATAATTCAAACCACCAACATTTCAGGTCTAACAGAAAGAGAGACATGCCAATTTCCAGGCATAGAATTGACAAAATGCCTGGCTTTCCTATCCTATCCAAGATGACTGACTGTGTGACTGTGTGACTGTGTGTGTGTGTGTGTGTGTGTGTGTGTGTGTGTGTGTGTGTGTATGTACTGGGGACTGAACCCAGGGACATTCTATCAGTAAGCCACACCCTTAGTTCTATTTTATTTTTTATTTTAAAACAGGGTCTTACTGGCCTCAAAACTGTAATCCTCCTGTCCCAGCCTCCAAAGTACTGAGATTGCAGGCATGCTCCACTGCACCACTGGGCATCTGGCTCAAGATGCTTGACTTTCAATAACAAAAATTTCAAGGCATATGAAAAGGTAAGTAAGAGAAACACATTCCCAAGAGACAATCATCAGAAGTAGACACATATGTCACAGATGGTAAAATTACCAGACAGGAAATTTAAAATAACTATAATTAATATGTTAAAGTCTCTAGTGAAAGAGGTGGACAACATGAAAGATCAGTTGAGTAATATCAGGAGAGAGATAGAAAGTGTACAAAAGAATCAACTGCAAATGTCAGAAATTAAAAATGCAATAACATAAATAAAAAAAAAATGCCTTTCACAGGCTCATCACACAATCTGAAACAGCCAAGGAAAGAATCAGTGAACTTCAGGATAACTTGATATCAGGTTAATAGAAATTATCTAAACTAAAAAAAGGGGGAAAAAAGACTGAGAAGTAGAAAAATAAAGTAAAACATTTAAAATCAATAGTATTCAAGTTATATAAAATAATTTTAATATATCAATTGATCTAACATACACATTCATTATAATTTACAATTCTAATGCCAGAAGAAAAGAAAGAGAGTGAGAACTGGAAAAAATATATATATTTAAGGAAATTAAGGCTGAAATTTTCTCAATATTAATAACAGATACCAAACCACAGATCTGTGAAGATCAGAAGACACTAATAAAAAAAAATACAAATAAACTGCACAGAAATTTTATCCAACCTGCTAAAAAACAAAGGATTAAGAGAAAATCGTGAAGGTAGAGAAAAAAAATACATGTTACCTATAGAAGAACTTAGGTAAGAATTAAAGCAGATTTCTCACTTACAAACCAAGAATTCTACAAGACAATGAATGACATCTTTAAAATGTTGAAAGCAGTTTTAAAAACTGTCAGCTCAAAATTGTATATCAAAGGAAAACATATTTCCAAAAAGAACTAAAGACCTTCTCAGACCTGGGCATGGTGGTGCATGCCTAAAATCCCAGTACATGAGAGGCTAAAACAGGAGGATCACAGATTTGCAGCCATCCTCAGCACCTAAGCAAGGCCCCCTCAGCAACTTAGTGAGATCCTGTTTCAACACAAAAATTTTTTTTAAAGGCAGGGGGTGAAGCTAGGAGGTAGAATGCACCTGGGTTCAATCCCTAGTACCACAAAAAAAGAAAAAAAGACCCTCTCAAGTAAATAAATATGTAGGAAATTCAATGCAAAATGACTTACTCTCCTGGGAATATGAAAGAAACTTTATCAGATAAGTACACCAACAATTTACTGGAAATTTATAGTAAATATGCACCTAACATGTAACAACAATAGCACAAATAATGGGAGAAAGAAATTTTGACTATATAATTTAAGGCCCATACACTATACATGAAGTAGTATATATTTAAAGTTAGAGTCTGATTTATTAAGTACTATAGATCTAGGGCAACCACTTATTTTTAGGTGACATATGTAATAAATCAGTAGAGACTAAATTAATCATAAAAATGTTTAATAAAACCAGAGAAGACCCCTCCCAATAAAAAGAAATAAGAAATAAAATGGAAAAAAAAAACAGAAAATAGCTAGCAAGAGAGCTAAATTAATCCAGTTACATTAATAATCACATTATGTGGGAATGGAATAAACTGCCAACTTCAAGATTGATATTATTATCAAATTACATAAAAATACAGGACCCAACTATATGCTACCTATAAGAAATCTATTTTAAATACAAACTGGTTTAAAAATAGAAATATATATCATGAAAATCATAATAAAAAGAAAGCTGGAATGCTATGTTAACAACAAATAAAGTAGACTTAAGAACAAGAAATAGCATCAGGGATAAAGAGGTACATTGCATAATGACCCAGTGGTCAATTCTTTGAGAAGAC
This sequence comes from Graphiurus murinus, assembly GCA_004027655.1. Lineage (NCBI taxonomy): Eukaryota > Metazoa > Chordata > Mammalia > Rodentia > Gliridae > Graphiurus > Graphiurus murinus. The sequence continues at coordinate 164,410 of PVLC010000227.1, read as the reverse complement.
ATAAGAATTCTAAGTAGGTAGGCAACTAAAAGAGAGCATTAAAATGCAGTAGAGAAAGAAATTATGGAACTTCAAGAAGTAAATCCACAATTAGATTTAAGACTTCAAAGATCTTCTTTAATTGGCAGAGCAAATAGAGAATCAGTAAGTTAATCAATTGTTTTACCACCACTATCAACCATCTTGATCTAATTGACAATTATAGAACATTCTACCCCAAAATTCAAGTGCACATTAAACAATCACTAAGATAAACTATATTCTGGCAAATGTATATATATATATATATATATATATATATATATATATATATATATATATATATATCAAACATATATACCAAATACATACATATATATGTATGTATTTCTTTGCAAATTTAAAAGAATAGAAATGAGCCAGGCATGGTGGTGCACACCTCTAATCCCTGTACTTTGGGAGGTTGAGGCAGGAGGATTACACATTTGAGGCTAGCCTCAGCAATAGAGTGAGACCCTCAACAACTTAGTAAGATTCTGCTTCAAAATATAAAATAGGGCTGGGGGTATAGCTCAGAGGCAGAATGCCTCTGGGTTAATCCCCAGGACCTACCAAAAAGATGAAGAAGAAGAACAAGAAAGAGGAGAAGGAATAGAAACCATATTTTCTTGCATTTTAATAGAATTAAAGTAAGATGAACTAAGAGAAAAAATTTAGAAAAATTCTCAATATTTGAATATTAAACTACATATTTCTAACTTTAAAAGTAAAATTTCAAAAGAAATTTCAACATATGCAACACATCAAAAATTTTATGGAATGTTCTTAATATGTTGCATAGGGAAATTCTTTTAGGATAAAGTGCTTATAGTATGAATAAAGGTTTCAAATCAGCATCTTTTTGAAAAAACCTAGAAAACAAAGTACAGAAAAAGCTCAAATGAAGAGGAAGAAAGGAAATAAAGGTAAATGTTGAAAGTAATTAAAGTGAAAATAGAAAAACAATGGAAACAAAAGCTAATTCTTTGAAACAAATTAATATCAACTGCATTCCAGCTCCTGTGCTTGCTAAATACCTGATAACTTTTAGATTCAACTCTAAATCATAGGGTAACCCTTTGGAACACATCTTACATGGTGATTAAGCTGATCATGGTGTACAATGCACACAACTCAACTGAAACATAAAATCAAAATAGATTTACAGATAAGAGACATCAGGGATGGATTTCAAAACAGTTGTGATATATTAAAAATAAAAATCATGCATGATATTGATGAAAGCATGGAGAATTTTAACAGAGATCTGCAAAACAATAAAATAAAAATTCTAGAAGTAAAAAATCTAACATCTGAAGGTCAAAACTAATGAGTGTAACACCAGAAAAAACTTGAAACAGTAAATATCAAGACAAGTAAATTGAAAATATTCAAATTGAAGCACAGAGAAAAATTATTTTAAAAAAAAGAATATACCTTAAGTAACATGCAAGACTCAAATTCCAACCTCTCTATATCCAGTACCAAAAGGAGAAGGGGGAGAGATTGGAAATAAAGAGATAATGGCAAAGAACTAGAATCTCTTGTGCATCACAGGCAATATTATACTTTAGTACAACTTCTTTGGAAAATAGTTTGGCACCAGTTACAAAAACTAAACAAGTATTCCGTGTCCTAGAATTTCCATTCTGTACGATTTCCATTTGGGGATACAAAACATACCCCAAAATAAGTGCTTTTGCTTATCAAAAATTTATGCAAGATCTTTCATAATAATTTTATTCAAAATAACTTAAATCTAGGAAGAGGTCAAGGAAGGTGGACAAAGGAATCATGAGATGGGCATGCAATGGAATTCAGGACACTAGTGAAAGAGAACAAATAACTACACACAGTAACTACATATAATTCATATTAATAAATCTCAAAAATACTATGTTCAGCTAAAGAAGCCAGATACACACAATAAAAATATGCATTGCATGATTTTATTAATATAAAGTTCAATAATGGCTCCCTTTCCAAAGAGTATTGATTATGAAAGGAATAGCACTGTGAAAAGCAGCTACCAGTCTAAGGACTGGAGAACAAAAGAAAGAGGTTGAAAATATTAAAATTTTAGAGTATCATTTAGGTGGGGAGTAAAACTGAGACTATGCTGCTTAGCTGTGCTGGTGTCTCTGCCTGGGTACATCATAAAGCTGTTTGTGAGTGTTCAAAAATCAAAAACTAGAATTAGATGTTACCAAAGCAGGAAGTTTACAAGGAATAGGAAGGAGCATGCCCCTTCCATCTCCTCCACCTTCCCATTCTCATTCTAACACCTCTATTGGCAGAGTCTTGCAGGGAAGGCTGGGCATATTCCTGAGAAACAATTTAATAAGCACCACCTTATTTTTAATTTTTGTTTAGGGATATATTTTTCCACTTAACACCTTTATGGGAAAGTAATAAACAAATATTATAGGATGATCTATGTTCTAGTTCTCATAAACACAAGAAATCTAGATTTTATCTCCTAATTATTAGCAAGATCAACCTTTTCCAAAGAACAAAACGATTTTTAAAAATTTCCCTCTCTCTCTCTCTCTCTCTCTCTCTCTCTCTCTCTCTCTCTCTCTCTCTCTCTCTGCTGCCCCTGTTGTCCTTATCACCACAGTCTTTTCTTCTGACTATACCATAGGCAGTAAATGAGAATGAGTTTGTATCTCTAAGTCCTCAGCATCTACCACAGTATCTGGCATGGTATAGGATTCCAGAAAACATTGCCAGCATGTATTATGTTCTTTGTCTTTGCATAAAACACCATAGTTTTTCTAAAATGTTATCACTGATATCCTCTTTTACCATTTTAACCATTAAAGCATTAAGCTAGGCATGATGGTATATGCCTGTAATCCCAATATTTGGTATGTTGCGATAGGAGGACCACAGGTTTCAGACCAGCCTCAGCAACTTAGAAGTCCCTGTTTCAAAATTAAAAAGGGCTGGGGGTATAGTTTGAAGGAAGAATTTCCCTGAGTTCAGTATTTAGTACAAAAAAAAAAAAAGTAGTGAAAAATCAGTCATTGGTCATCCACAGTTGATTTTTGACAAAGGAGCCAAAAACATACACTGGAAAAAAGATAGCCTCTTCAACAAATGGTGTTGGCAAAACTGGTTAACCATATGCAGAAAAAATAGAGATAAACCCCACTTTCTTATCCTGCATAAGAGTCAATTCAAGATGGATCAAAACTCTGGAAGTCAGACCAGAGACCTTGCAGCTACTTGAAGAGGGCATAGGTCCAACACTTCAACACATAGGCACAGGTAAAATCTTTCTCAGCAAGACCCCAAAGGCACAAGCAACTCAAAGGAAGATCAATACTTGGGATTGCATTAAACTGAAGAGCTTCTGTGCAACAAAGGAAACTATCAAGAACCTCAACAGAGAGTCCACAGAATGGAAGAAAATTTTTGCCAACTACTCCTCTGATAGAGGACTAATATCTAGAATATAAAGAGACTCCAGAAACACACCTCTAAGAAAACAAACAACCCAATCCAAAAATGGGCAAGTAAACTAAATAGACAGTTCACAAAGGAAGAAATACAAATGGCCAATAAATGTATGAGGAAATGTTCAACATCATTAGCAATCAGAGATACAAATCAAAACTACTCTGAGATTTCACATAACCCCACTTAGAATGGCAATCATTAAAAACACAAACAATAATAAATGCTGGCAAGGGTGTGGAAAAATGAGAACCCTAATACATTGTTGGTGGGATTACAGACTAGTGCAACCACTTTGCAGAACAGTATGGAGGATCCTCAGATGAATGGGAATGAACGTACCATGTGATCCAGCAATACCACTTCTGGGTATCTACCCAAAAGAATGGAAAACACTACCAGACTAATGTAGGCTAATGTATGCATATCTTTTTTTTTTTTTTTTTCAGTACTGGGGATTGAACTCAGGGGCATTCTACCTCTGAGCAATACCCCCAGCCCTATTTTTTATTCTTTATATTGAAACAGGATCTCACTAAGCTGAGGCTGGCCACGAACCCGGGTTCTCCAGTCTCAGCCTCCCAAATGTTGGGATTACAAGTGTGTGCTGCCACCACGCCTGGCTCGCGTATCTATGTTTATAGCTGCACAATTCACAATTGCCAAACTATGGAACCAGCCAAGATGTCCATCAACAGATGAATGGATTACAAAACTATGGGATATGTACACAATGGAATCTTACTCAGCCATAAAAAAGAACAAAATCATGTCATTTGTAGGGAAATGGGAAATGGATGGAACTGGAAAACATAATGTTAAGTGAAATTAGTCAGTCACAAAAAGTAAAAAAAAATCGGATGCTCTCCCTAATATGTGGAAGCTAGAGAGAAAGTGGGTCAAAGGAGTGACTCTAGATGAAGAAAGAGAAACCATAGATGAGCAAAGAAGGTGACCTAACTGAATGTGATGGTGGGGGGAACACCCTAATGCACATGATGTACTGTGACAAACATATCAAAGTCAATCACGAAGCCAAGCTGAACATGAGAAGGAGGGAGGGGGTAGGGAATAGGGCAAGAATTGGGGAAGGGTTAAATGAGTTCTGTGTGCATGTATGCCTCTACCAGCTTGTACCTCATTAAGATGTATGGTTACAATGCACCAACAAAAATAAAAGTCAGTCACTGGTCATCCACAGTTGTGACTTGAGATCAGTTACTCATTTTTTTGGTACTGTGATAATAAAGTATAGACTTAAATATAACATGTTCAGAATTGCAGTTCCTATGAGATCATCCTGTGCAATCCAGCCTTCATTTACTGATGAACAAATCCATCTCCAGGAAGGCTCCGTGGCTTGCCTATCCTCATATAATCTGAATCCAGCATTGCTGCTGCCTAAAACCTTTTCTTATATTGTTTGCAACTGATAGGAGCCTTTAACATTTTCTATAAATAAGCAATGGCGATGGCCAGGAAGCTATCCGAAGTTCTACAGTGTCATGAAACTTGCCACAGAGTCATGATTTGAAGACCCTCTCCTTTACCTCTCCCAACTATACGGTAGGAGCTGACACCATTGACTGCCATTCAGTATATGACAAAACTCTTCTAAGTATATCTAGATATCTCTTCATATAATTTTCATGGCAACCAACCATAGATACATATTCCAGTTCTACAGGTGAGGGAAAGAAGCAGAGAGAGATTAAGCAATGTGATCAAGGTCACACAGCTATATAGTAAGATTTGGAGCCAGACTCAAACTCATTGTGTTTGTCTCCCCAGGCTGCCTTTTACTAAAACAATGTTCTGACTCTAAAAAGTATCTCTTTCCTCTGATTGTTTTATTCTTTCTGAAAATAAATTTAATTTTCATTTCCAGTTCAACTTTTTATCTGTATGTCTCTGCTCTAACTTGATATTACTGAAAAGCTTACCATCTGAATTTGTCAATGTAAAGTGTTTCATTCATTTGAGAAAACATAATGTTATAGGAAAATAAGCCACTGTATCAATCATCTTTTGCCACAATAATGCTATGTAACTAACAAACCACCCTAAAAGTTTGTGGCTTTAAATGACCACGTTATTTCTCACAGACCTATGGTTCTCTGGATGGGTCACTCCTGTGTGCAGCCAATTGATGATGGATTGGGATTGGCTAATCTGAGACAGTCTCAGCTAGAACAACCTCGATCCACACTCTCACCCCTCCAACAGCCTAGCCTGATTGTGTTCTCTTGTGCAAGACTCCAGTGAATAAGTGGAAATGCACAAACACTTCATAAGCCACTTGGGTCAAAATTTTTGTCTTATGTGGCCAAATCTCAGATCAGTGTGAGACAGCAATACCAAGAGATAGGACTGTAGGAAGATGTGAAAAATTGGGGCCATCCATCTATCACATATGCATTCCCAGTTTCTCCTGGACTCCATTCTTAAATCTATCACAAGAAATCCTGTCTTTGGGTAACATGTATGATGCTTCCCTCTCAAAGCATTTATCTTCTTTTCCCTTGAGGAATCTTGTAACTCAAGTGGTGTATCCTTAAGGAAATTATCAAATGTCTCATCAGTAATGAAGATTAATGCCTTATAAGGCTTGCTGTTCGACATAAGCACTTTTAATTTTTTCAGCATATAGTAATATTTAACTCAGATTTATTTTATGATAAAGTAAATGAGCTAAGATAAATGAAAGGCAATGTCTGCAAATATTAATGTTAATTTGAATCATTGTGAATTAACACCTTCTGCAGAACAGTCTGTACACGGTGAGTTCATTTGGTTGGTGAATGGAGCTAATACAGATAGAATCACGCATTTAATGATTCTTTATTCTACCCTATGGGTAGAGAGGCGGTTCCTCATTCTAACTAATTACATTAATCGATAGGAAGACCAGACAACAAGTCTCAACTAATCCATTGATGGATTTTTTTCTCATTTATGCAGGGATATTTAATGAGCACTTGCTATGTCCTTAGTTCTGGGACTACAAAGAGTAATAAATGTTGGTCCTTGTTCTGTTTGCCCTTTGATAGAGAGAAGGTGACACAGTGTGTACTACAGAGACCATCTGTGGTCAAGAGTGAGAGGTTAGATCAGTGAGCTCCAGCTGGGTCTAGAAACAATGTGGAGAGAGACAAATGAGAGTTTTCACATAGGTAGATGCCAAGATTAGATCAGAGCCAGGGAACTTTGTTGTGTATTAGCCACTGGTTCATAGGTGAAGTGACAAACCACAAAATTAGGTCTGACGGATTGGATTCTCCCTTCCCACCGTCCCTAGGGCAAACCATCCTGTAAGTGATCACATAGTTTTAGCCATGAAAATGATTATTCATACTACCCCATAATGTTGCCTATTTTTGTAACTATATCTGCAATTTTCATCTTTCATGTAATGATGAGATTAGCTATATGTTTTATCAAAGTGACACATGTTTTGTTAGTGAGAATATTTTGTGACACTAGATCATGGTAACAACTATATAAGAACAAAGTAAGGATAAGTCAGTTTATCAAAGGAAAAGTCTAGAGATTTGAAATGTCTTAATATATTTTAATTTAAAAAACATGGTCATGATAATTGTAAGAATATCTACTACCAAAAGAAAAGGACAAAGTTTCAGTTTAAGTGACTTCAATTACATTAAAATTGTACAATTTTCTCAGGTAGTTTGAAACATATATTTTGGTTGATAGCACTCAGTATACTGTTTTTGTGTGTTGGGCTAATTACATGACTACTATTTATAAATGAAGAAAGCTACTTCCAATAAGTACCTACTTTTTATTTTTTGTTTTATATGCTGTATATCCTATGCCCTTTTTAAATCAGAAAAACAAGTTTTTTTCTTACACTGATCTCTACCTTTTCTTTTAACCATAATCAGACATGATCAAAGAGAACAAGAAAGGATTTTAAATAATTCAAAGGCAGACCCCCCCCAATATTTGGAACTTCTTAATCTCATCTTCATGTCACATGAACATGCCTCCCTTAAATTTTGGGAAAAGTTCTTCACATTCTACAGGAAAAAGGTATCTTCACCCTCCTGAGTCCTAAAATTATAGCTGCACAGTGTTACTGGGAACTCTACTAGCCAGAGCAGCTCCTTGGGACAAGTTGTGCCGTGTATACACACTCTTGCCTCCCTGGCATCACAGATGCAGAGCAGTTAGTACCTCTGACTTCTCCAGGCCTCACCCGGGCAGGGGGAAGCAGACTCCAACTGATGCCATATTCTATTTGTGCTCTGGCTCAGTAATGCTTGGGTGTGCAAGACTTAAAAGTGAGAAATGGTCCCTCTTTTCTTGCTGCATTTCTTGAAGCAATGGAGATAAAAAAAAAAAATAAAAAGTCTTTCTGAGAAGTGTTAGGGAATATAAAGAAATAACCAGAAGCAAAAACATATCAGTTATTTCTTCAAAAATGTTTTCTTGGGGTCAGGAATATTCAGATCATTAAAAAGGGAATATGGTTACTCTCCTTTATTCATCTATGAGGGGACAGTCACTCAGCATCTGCTCAATTCTGGGTTTGGAACTCTACATTCAACATTTTTTTTATTATTCTTGATTCTACCATTGAACTTGTGCCAAAATAAGTCCATATTTGTACAACTGAGAGACAGGGTCTTGCCTAAGGTAAGTGTCTTCTTGGGGTCAGTGGTGGGAAGGACACTGTTTCAGACCAGAGGCCAAGTGTGCGGAAAAGAGCTGAAATCCCGAAGGCAGAATGGGGGAGGAATGGCTGTTAGGGAGGGATATAGAATAAATGGGGCTCCCTGGGGGCCTTTTCTCCATTCCTAAAATCTAATATGGAATTAAATAAGGACTGGTTCACTGTGATAGAACTACAAACAAAGAAACAAAAAACCTCTATTTTATAAGCAAGATACTTATACTCCTTATAGATATTTCTTATGTTCGTTTTTGTCTCTCTAAGTACTTATTAAATTCATCTGGATGTAACGAGGGGCCTTAGCTCCAGGGGAAAAGATTTTGACCCTGCTTGGACCAAAACCTACTCAGAAAGAAATGAGCACCACCTGGAGACTAGCACAGAAGTGACCCTGCACCAAGAACCCAAAGAACTAAGGGGGCTCAGAGTGGTCTCTTCTCTACTGGAAATTTTTCTCTCCATGGCACAAGTAGAGCAGTATTTTTCAAAGCCAGACATCTTTTTCCTAAGTATAAACACTGTATACACACACACACACACATACACACACACACACACACACACACAAATGCACACACACCCTGCGCCCCCCAGCCCCCAATTCCATAATTTTTTTAGTGTGACCACTTCACTAAAGACATATCAGTACTATAGTGTTTCTCAATTGTGCCTTAATCAGGGTTATTCTAATGCCTAACAGTTGCATGTCAGATAGTGGGGCAACAAGACTGTCAAGAAACTCAAGATACAGTGGCAGAGAGAGAAATTTAAACAGTCATTAGAACACAGTTCCCTACAGAATCTATGGGAGAATGAAGAAGAAAGCAATTGACTTTGACTAAGAGACTAAGGAAGGTATCTTAAGATATTTATGCTGTTTTTTTAATTTAATTAAAATGATTTAGACAGAAAATTTTTTTACAAAAAAAAAATTAAAAGTAGACAATACCACACATACCTATTGAAAATATTTTGTTGTGTTTTACACTTATTTTTGAGAAATGAATTTATTTTACATATATTACATATATTTTATAATTTACTTACATATTTTTATATTTTATATAAAATATATATTTTATAATTTACTTTTCTCTTTTGAGACTATTTTTTCAAAAATTTTGTTAATTAAATATTGTTCTAGAGGATGTAAGTTTTCTATAATAAGTAAATATATGGTGTACATACAGTGTATCCAGCAATTTTGCAAGTGCTTTGTACCTATTAAATTATTTATTTTGAAAAATAAGCAAACAAAACCAAATTAATGGGGAAACAGCACCCTATGACTGAGATACTTTAATAAATTTATTTTACAGATGAATAAAATAAGGCACATTGAAATAATGTACTTGGTCAAGGACTAGTAAGTATGTAACTAATAATAGCTAGTAAAATCTAGTAAGTAGAATGATAAAGGTAGGACTCAAGCCAACAATCTGTTTCCAAGAACTATTGTTCTTACTATAATACCACATTGCTTATCCAGCCTACATTAAAAATACATATACATACATGCAAAGCATATATCCTGATGTGTTATGTCTGCCACTCTTTCCTACACTGCAACGAACATAAAATGTATCATGAGCCCAAAAAATATTATGTGGTAAGTCTCAGCCATCACAGAATTTACCCAAAAGACTATATTTAAAATGTGTCATTTTTAACAAGAATATGCATTATAACCTCATTTTCCTGGCATTTTTAAAATTACTGATACTAGTAATTGTCATTTTGTGTCCTTGCTTGGTAAGTTATCTAGTTAATATTGTTGCACATTATTCTATTAGGATATTTGGGTATTTTAAAAATAACTAGCTCTTATATACACAGAATATTAATTTTTATAAATATGTTATGGTTCTACATTTGCCTTTGTAGATAATTATAGTATTTGATAAAGCACATGTATTCAGATTTACCTGAAATGTATCAATTGCTTTAATTATGGTTTCTGTCCTTGCTGTTAAGCAATAAAATAATGTGCTACTATGAAACTAGATAGGTAGCATATATTTTTAAAACTACTTCTAGGCATTCACTTTTTTTTCTAAGTGGAAATGGCTTATTTTATCATCATATAATCATTCTATACATATTGAAAAATACAGGTAAGTACATGAATAAAATTATCTTAATCTAGCCATCCAAAAGTAAACTATCGATTATCCCTTTAGTATTCAACCCAGTATGGATCAGCACCTATGTGTGAAGAAGCTACCCAACATAAGGAAAAACTCTAAGAAAGGATTAAAGAAACAATGCAGACTCCTGCAAGAACAGAAAGAGTATCTGCTCCTAAGAGCCAGATCTGAATATCTCATGGTTCATATATATTTTATGGAGAAGAAAAGAGGATTCTTACTCAGTAGTACTAATTAGTAATAGACTGAGCACTGGTTAGATCCTGCCCAACAAGTCTAAAATGTAAAACCTAGATCCAAAAGTATTAAGATGTTTCCAAATAATACAATGTCTACACCAGCAGAAAGCTCAGGAATATTTGAAGGAACACAAAGATAAAATACAGTATCTGGCATTCAATCAAAATTTTCCAGTCAAGAAAATAAGTAGGAAAGATTAAAACATGATGAGAAGAATAATATATCAACTGAAACCACTCAAGAACTAACACTGATATTAGAATTATAAAAGACAATCAGTTATCACAACTGTATTGAATAGGTTTAAAAAGCAATGTAAAGATGATGAAGATATAAAAATAACTCAAATTGAACTTTGAGAAATAAAAAAATATAGGTCTCATAAGATGGATAGGGTAAACAACTAGAAAATGCAAAAGAGATCAGTGAACTTAAAGCAGAGATAGAGTGACAAAGAGAGAGAAAAGTTCATCAAGGGATAGATACAGGCCCTGGCCATGCCCCCAGGAATCCACCGTCCTCCATCTATGTCTTGCCTTCAAACATGGCTGAATTCATGTTCCTCATGTTCCTCAACACATGAGGTTTTGAGGAAAATTTTAAATCTGAACTATAACACCCACAAATCTAACCTTGATAAAAGCCAAGCATAAGAAAAATGAAAAATTTGCTGAGGTACATTATAGTCAAATCACTCACAGCCACTAATAAAGAAAAAAATCCTAAATGTGACCAGAAAAGGTAAAAATTTGTTATGTATTGAGAAATTAATTACCGCATATTTTGTGTGAGAAACAATTAAGTAAGACAACTGTGAAACAACCTCCTTAGTATTACTAAAAATGTGAAGGAAAAATTCTATACATGGCAAAAATACCTTTCAGAAATGAAGGTGAAATAAGACTTTACAGCTACACTGAAGATAGAATTCATCACCAAGAAACAAACGAACAAAGGAAGTATTTCAAGTAGAAAGAAAATTATAACAGATAGTAATACGGATTTGGACAAAGACAAGAATGTTAGAGATGGTAAATATGGGGGCAAATATATAAATGCCTTTAAAAGATAACTGAATCTTTATATGAACGCAATAAGAATGTAGTGTGTGGTTTAAAACATGTAAAAACCTGCATGAGGAGTTCAGAAATCCATGAAATATTAGGTAAGAGTTGGTTCCCCTGGAGGAAAGCATGACTTTGATCAGGGAAAACTTAAGAGTAGTTGGAACTAGTGGTCTCACTTACTACTAAGGTGGAAGGGCAGACTGCAGAGTACCATGGGCTGGAACTACAAGTCCTGGACTTCAAAAGAGTCCTGGGGTGGGGCAGGAGAGCACAGTCATGGGAAAGTAAGGAGGAACTATAGCAGTGTTCCCTCCACATCCTCAGCAGTTTATTTTTGTTGTTGTTGTTGTTGTTGTTGTTTGTGGTACCAAAGTACATCCCCAGACCTATTTTTTTTTTTGAAACAGAGTCTCACTAAGTTGTGGAGGGCCTCAGGAAATTGCTGAGGCTGGCTGCAAACTTGAGATCCTCCTGTCTCAGCCTCCCAGGTGTGGGAGGCATGAGATTACAGGTGTGGGCCACACTGGGCTCATAGCAATTTATTTTAGGAGGAGAGATATGGTAGATCAGAAACCCACAATACCACAGAAGCTCCCCAAGATTGAGCTAAAACAATAGTTCCCTGGAAGCATAGTAAGGTAGAAAGGCTGTGAGAAAATGCATCGGCAACTCAGAGACGTAGCAAAAAGGTGAGAAAGCAAAAATATTGGTTTCTACAATAGAATTAATGAAAGGACTAAATGGCATCGGCGCTGGGTGTGGTGACTCAGTGGGGAGTGGATACACTCCTTCAAGAAATTCTCCTGCAGTGTTTAAGATAAATAAGTATTACTGTTCAACAAAGTCACAATCTGAGCAGAAAATAAGTTATTTTGAGCTCAGCCTGTGTGGATGGAAGTCCCGCTGGAGACAAAGAAAGCAGGAACAACTTGAAGACTCTTTTGGACTTCCTGAGTAGGAGACTAGAAGTACCACCAGCTTACCTTTGTCTCTCACATTGTGGTTGCTGTTTTTCTTTGTTTTGCTCTATGTATATTTGATTTTTGAGCACGCAAATCCAAACAGCCACTCAGGTTTAGTTTTCACTGAATTGGTGGCTGCTCATGACCCCTGCCTGCCAGGAGTCAGTCTGGACAGAGGAATGAGACTTTAAGATGGAGTTTGGAGACACTCAGGGAGGCAGCAGTAGCTATGGTTAAGGTCTATCAGTCTGCAAAGAGTGCCTTTATTTGGAATTAGTGGTCTAATCTTTGGCATAAGGAGTGTGGCTAATGGGGTGGAAATGGGATGGATCAAGGTGGAGTGGAAAGCAGTGCCCCTGGGACAGCCTGCAGTGGCCTGCTGTGGCCTGCTGTGGCACTCCTACCTCCCCCTTTCCCAGAGGATTTGGAGGATAGATTTATGTGTCCCACCCACTTATCCCAGCACAGAAACAAGCTCTTGGAATGAGGAGTTCAACCCAATCCAGACTGGTCTATAGGCATCGTGGGTGAAAGGACTAGCCAATAGTCCTGCCAGGATTGCATTTCCACCCACAGTCAAAACAAAGCCATTTTGAAGTTGGAGTTTGCTCTGAATAAGATAACGCTCCCCCAGTAGAGGCTTTCAGGCAAGACGGGAATGGAGCTCAGCATACTGACTCCCATAACAACTTCGGCTGGTTTTGGTCAGAGCTGAAAACAAACATACAGCACATATTTGTGTCACACAAACTTCCTCATGTCTGGAAGAGTCTAAAATTGAAACCCTGAAAAGATAAGTCTCTATTTTTAAAACCTCAGCAAGAAGAAAAATGAATCTCTATATGACAATCATTGCTTTCACTGCTGGATATGAACTGGGATTATCAGCATCTCCTCACATGAGTTTTTTCAGAGTTCTATCTAAGTTTATATATTTGCATATTAATTAGGTCCTCTCTCCAAACCTCCCTTTTCCTCTCTCATCTCCATTCCTTTTCCCTTTCCTTCATCCTTTTTTTCTTTCTTCTACTTATGGTCTGTCTCCCTCTCTTCCACAACTTTTTCTTTTTTCCTTTCTCTTTTTTATTTGTGTTCATTTCTCAATTTAATATATTATATTAATATTTAATCTCTTCAACCTATTCTATATTACTTCTTACCCTCTTCTTTCTTTGGATAATAAGTTGCAGAGATTATTAGTAGTAACTTTTGTAGCATATGCTGAAATATGATTTGCTCTTAAATTACCACTGTTACTTGCAGTTACTCTTATGTATTCAGATATGTCAAAGATGAGATATACCCATAACTCAGGGCTTGTTATAAGAAGACAACTATTCATTAAAGGAACCCCCCACATAAAAGAAGAAAAGGAATCCATCTCAACAGATGCACAAATATAGGAGCCCAGAAAACATGATATCTTTGATGAACATAGACACAAAAATCCTTAATAAAATGTTTTCAATATGCATTCAAAACCACTTTGTTTATCATGACCAAGTTGGCTTCATTCCAGGGATGCAAGGATGGTTCAACATACACAAATCAATAAATGTAATTCACCGCATAAATTGAACTAAGGAAAAAAATTACATGATCATCTCAATAGATATAGAAAAAGTATTCAACAAAATTCAGCACACATTCATGATTTAAAACCCCGAAGAAACTACAGATAAAAGGAACTTACCTCAACATCATAAAGACTACATACAACAAACTGAAAGCCAACATTATATTGAAGGTGGACAAATTAAAATAATTTCCTCTAAAATCAGGAACAGGGCAAAGATGTCCACTCTCATCTTTCCTACTCAACATAGTACTTGAAATTTTAGCAAAAACAATTAGGCAAGAGAACAAAATTAAAGGGATACAAATGAGAAAGGAAGAAGGCAAATTAATCTGTTTGCAGATAATAAGATTCTATAGTTAGAAAATCAAAAAATGCTAGGGAACTGCTAGAGCTGATAAACTCAGCAAAGGAAGCCAAGTGTGGTGGCGCACTCTTATAATCCCAGTACTTGGGAGGCTGAGACTGAGGATCGGGTTAGCAACCAGCCTCAGCTACTTAGTTAGGCCCTCCACAACTTAGTGAAAACCTATTTCAAAATAAAGAACAAAAAATAGAGTCAGGGGTGTATCTTGGAGGTAGAATGCCAATAGTACCACACAAATTAATTAATTAATTAATTAATTCAGCAAAGGAGCAGGATTCAAAATCAACATATGTTAATCAATAGTTTTTCTATAAACTAATAATGAAACTGATGAAAAATAAATTAGGAAAGCAATTCCATTCACAATAGACTCAAAAAACAGAATCAAAACCTAGATATAGTTCTAACCAAGGAGGTAAGAGACCTCTCTACAGTGAAAATTATAGAATGCTGAAAAAAGAAGTGGAAGATGACACTAGGATATGGAAACACTGCACATGTTCATGGATAGCCAAATTAATATTGTTAAAATGACCATATTACAAAAATCAATCAATAGATTCAATGAAATCCCCAATCAAAATACAAGTGAAATTCTTCACAAAACTAGAAAAAAAGTCCTAAAATTCGTATGGAAGAATGAAAGACCCAGAATATCCAAAGCAATTATGAGCAAAAAAAGCAATGCTGGAGGCATTACGATACCCAATCATAAATTATACTACATGGCTATAGTAACAAAAATGACATTGTATTGCCATAAAAGAGACATATAGACCAATAGAATAGAAAGCACAGAGCTAAACCCACACAGATGCAGTTATCTGATCCTTGACAAAGGCATCAAAACCTGTACTGGATAACAGACAGGCTTCAGCAAGTGGTGCTGGGAAAACTGGATATTCATATGTAGAAGAAGGAAATCAGACCCCTATTTCTCACCCTACGCAAAAATCAGCTCAAAGTGGATCAAAGACCTAGAAATTAGACAAGAACTTTGCAAATACTAGATGAAAACAAAAGGTCAACACTCCAATATATAGATACAGAAGCCACCTTCCTCAATAAAACTCTTAAAGTTCAGGAAATAATACCAAGAATTAATAAATGAAATGGTGTCAAATTTAAAAACTTTCACAACAAAGGAAACATGAACACAAAGAGAGAATATATAGAATGGGGAAAAAATCTTAGCCAGCTATTCTAATAAGGATTAATACCCAGAATATATAAAGAACTAAAGAACCCTCCCAATAAAACCAAATAACCAGTCAAAAAATGGGCAAGTGAACTAAAAAGACATTCCTCAAAAGAAGAACTACTAATGGGCAACAAATACATAAAAGAATGTTCAACATCTTTAGCAGAGAAATGCAATTCAAAACTATACTTCAGAGTCTATTTCACTCCAGTTAGAAAGGTAGTCATCAACAATAAAAGTAATAATAAATGCTGGCAAGGGAAAGGATGAAGGGGGCAAAGGAACACTATACACTGTTGGTGGGATTACAAATTAGTAGAACCACTCTGGAGATCAGTATGGAGTATCCTCAAAAAACCAGGAATGGAACCAACATGTGACCCCGCTATCCCACTTTTAGATATTTATCCCAAAGAACTAAAATCTGCATACTGTAGTGGTACATAAACAGCCATGCTTATAGCACTGCAATTCACAAAAGACAAATTATGAGACTAGCCTAGGTATCTGCCAACAGATGAATGGAGAAAGTAAATGTGGCAATATATACACAATGGAATTTTATATAGCCATAAAGAAGAACAAAATTATATCATTTGCAAGAAATGGATAGAACTGCAAAAGAAAATCACATTAAGTCAAATAAGCCAGACTTAAAAAGACAAAGGTCATATGTTTTCTCTCATATGTGGAAGCTGGAGAGGAAAATAAAGGGGAGTGGATTTTAGGAGAAGGAGAAGGTGAAGGAAAGGGGAGGTGCAGAGGAATGAGATTGATCAAATTGTTACGTATGTATATGAATATATCACAAGGGATCCTATTATGTGTAATTATAGTGCTTCATTTTTTTAAATAAAAAATATGTGAAAGTTAAATATGTAAGAGTAGCACAAAAGTCAGGAGGAAAAAGTGGAAATGTACTTTTCATGAGGTTTGTAACAAAAATGTGAAATGGTATAGCATCACTTAAAAGTAGATACTTACTTTAAAGCTGAATAAAGCCAAAGAAACCACTAAAATAATTTTAAAAGCATCATAGCTAATAATATATAAAGGAGATAAAATTAAATAAAAATTATTCAAATAATCCAAAATAAAAAGGAAATAACAAAAGAGACAAATAGAAAGCAAATCACAAGATCTTAAACTGAAACCTAATTATTACCATAAACATATGGGACCAAAATACTCCATGGAAAGGTAGAGGGTGTCAGATTCATCTTAAAAAAAACTATATGTTGCTTATAAAAATATACTTTACATATGAAAATGCAAGTTAAAAATTAAAATATGTATAAAGATGTACCACAAGAATACTAATTGAAAGAAAACTGGAGAATCTAATAATATCAGACAAAGTATATTTCTAAATAATGAATATTACCAGGGACAAAGAAACTATTTCCTAATGATAAAGAAGTCACTTCATTAAAGGAGCATAACAATTCTCCTTTTTTATATACATAATATCAGAGCTTCAAAATACCTGAAGCAAAAATTGATAGAAATAAAATAGTATAGATAGAAATAAAATAGTGTAGATATATCAAGCTACAATTATAGTCAGAGATTTTAACATTTTCTCCAAAAAATATAGAGCAAAATTATGAAAGAGACAAATAGAAAGCAAAAATATCACAATAACCAACTTGATCTAACTGACTTATAGAATGCTCCACCTAAAAATACACATTTTTCTCTTTTTTTTTTTTTTTTTTTTGCGGTACTGGGGATTGAACTCGGGGGCATTCTACCTCCGAGCTATACCCCCAGCCCTATGTTTTATTCTTTATTTTGAAACCGAGTCTCACTAAGTTGCGGAGTGCCTCACTAGGTAGCTGAGGCTGGCCGCGAACCCGGATCCTCCGGTCTCAGCCTCCCGAATGCTGGGATTACAAGCGTGCGCCACCACGCCCGGCCACATTTTTCTCTTGATAAAAAGAAAAATTTTTACATTTATCAAGATGCTTTTCACTTCCAAAAATGGAGCATTCCAGAACCTTTCTCTGAAATGTAATCCTTTATCACATTGTACCCTTAACTTCCCTAAATATATCTCTTATGTACCCACCAAAACATACATTTATCAAGGTAGACCATATTCTGAATATGAAAAAAACCTCCATAAATTTAAATCACTTAAGTTATACATAGTATGATCTCTGACCACGATGGACTTAAATTGCAAGTCAATAACAAAAAGCTACCTAGAAGCTAGGTACAATGGCTCACACCTTTAATCCCAGCACTTGGGAGGCTGATACAGGAGGACCACAGATTTGATGCCAGCTTCAGCAAGTTAGCAAGACCCTGTTTCAAAATTTAAAAAAAAAAATTGTGTGTGGAGTATAGCACATAGATAGAACTCCCCTGGGTTCAATTCCAAGAACCAAAATAAATAAGTAAACTACCTGGAAAATTCTCTAATGTTTGTAAACTTCTCTATAACCCATGGGTAAGCAGGAATAGAAAGGAAGGTATATGATAATCTGAACTGAATGAAAATGAAAATACAACACATCAAAATTAGTTGGAAACTACTAAAACAGTACTTGGGGGAAAATTGTACCATTGATTAAATGTATATATTCCTGCCTGTGGAAAGTTGGAGAGGTCTTTTACATTTCAAACAGACAGTCATTTTTGTTCCAAGCTGGTGGTTTTGCTAGTATATCTCTCTTAAAAGTCTTGGGAGGGGGGTAGCATGATGGGATTAGAAGGGAACCACTCCAAGAGATGTATGCGTATATGAATGTATGTATGCGTATATGAATGTATCACTCTGAGTATCACTAAAATATATAATCATATTGCACCAATAAAATTCTAAAAAAAAGTCTTTGTGGATTTTTGTGCATTTGATTCCTGTCAACTCCAATTACCAAAGCCACACCCACAATTATTTTTAAGTCATTCTATTTATGGGAACTTGGAGTGAATCAGACATTTGTGGGGTTTATTCCTTTTATTTCATATTTTAAATGTGAAATTTCTGGGCTCTTTATTTTCCCTTCATATTCTTTAGATCAGTCCCCCAGTCCTTTTCTAAACTCAAAACAACACTGCAGGTTCATTTGATACATTTTCTTCACTCCAGAGGCAATAATTTTATCAATGTTTTTGTCACTAAAAATCCAGATTGCTATTATTCCAACTTTGTGTAGAAATTTCCCTATCATCCCTCTGCATAGACCTAAATGCCATATATTTTATTTAAGCACTACCCAACTCTTAGTATGCATTTCTCTAAAAGTCAACGTTTTCTGCATGAAAGAGACTATAACATCTTTGTGGCAGTTAATAATAAAAGCTATTTCTTGCCCATGCATCTGCAGGTGGCTGGGCAGCTCTTCTTCAAGAAGCAGGTCTATGGGTTGCCTTGGATGCTTTGACCCACATGCCTCAGGCTGGCAAGCGGACCAGAGAGGCAATGAGTGTCCCCAGATGTTATCATAGCTGCACCAAAAGTACAAGAGAGCAAGCCCAACTGTAAGCAAAGATGAAGCATCTCATCATGTTGTACTCTTAACATTCCAAGGCCAAAGCAAGTCACATGATAAAGTTCAAATTCAACAGCTGGGAAAGCACATTCCACCTGAGATGGGGACCATCATGGGGATGAAGGGTAAATGCCCTCCTGGGCCTTGGCCCATGGTGCGACAGCAGACCACAGGAAGAATAGTGTGTCCATCCTCATCCAGTGTCAGCTTTGTATTGTTGAGGTTGGGGTGTGCTGTGTGTGTGCTCTTGGACAGGTGCAGTAACTTATCCTTAGTACAGGGAAAGGTGCTTGAGTTGAGCTCACATAAATAATTACTATTCCCACCCCTGCAAGTAACCAATAAGATAAGCTCCCTTCTTTCTTTCAGGCAGGCAGCCTGACCTCTTGTCAGTGATGTGTCTCCTTTCCTTTATGGAAGCCCAAGTAAAACCCTGACCATATGCTCACTTTCTGATTCTATTTTGTTTCCATCATCATTGGATCAAAAGATTCCAGTGTCTGGCAAGACACCCTCCAAAAGACCTAAACCAAAGTGACATATATTATTACAGTGCAGCAAAACTCTATGGCCAATAACTCAATCAGCTTCAAGGGAAAAGGGAGAAGGGGAGTATAAGAAAAAGAGGTAGAGAGGTGACCATTGAAAGGAGAGAATAGGGGTGGAAATAAAAGACTTTGGGCATGGTGGTGCAGGTTCAAGGCCAGTCTCAGCAACTGAATGAGATCCCCAGCGACTTAGTGAGACTTTTTTTTTTTTCAAAATAAAAAGTAAAAAAAGGTTTTTAGCAGAGGTAGAATGCCCCTGAGTTCAATTTCCAGCACTAAAAACAAAATAAAACAGAAAAAAAAGGAGAATGAGGGGAAACAAAGTGTGAGCAGGCAACTTTTATACATTTGTGGGTAGTAAACAGTTTTTCAATTAAGGCTTATGTTTTATATCAATTCTTTCTCTTGTCCTCCTTTTGGTATAAATAAATCTGGAGTTTCTTTGGAGTTCTGGTGAGATCTCAGGCTTTTCTCTGCTTAAAATCTTCTACATGTTCTGCCTTGCTATTTGTTCACACTGATGTTATATCAGGAGGTTTCTGAAGTCTTCTCATATTTTACAGTGTGAGGTGAAGGCTTATTTACTAATGGTCTCCTCTTTCTTTGTACTGCTCAACCAGGAATGATGAGGAAGCAGCAGTCAGTACACCTCAACTGACTCATAGAACAGCTTGAGAACTGAAGAAGGCAAAGGACATTCCTGGAAGATAGGTAGATAAGGGCCAGGTCACGAGGCACTTTAGGAACATCCAATGGGAGTTCAGCTTTTACTCTGTAGACAACGCCATGGAAAAGATGAATCTGTGGATTTACAGAATCTTCTTTGTATTTAGAAAAATAGTCCTAAAGATTTCCAATTAAACATGGCAGCCTAACACCCGATATTTGTTTATTTCCTCCCCATATCCTACTAAAATAAATAAAACTGCTATAATCCCAAAAGACCAAAAGAATAGGAGAGGCAATGACTGTAGATAGTGTCAACTACATTACAAAAAATGGAAAGAAGCTCATTAAGTGGTTATTAACCAAACTGAAAGGGATGTAAGTGCTATAAGAGAGAAAGTCAATGAGGGGAAATAAACCTGCACTATAGAATGTGGAAAGACCATGATGTAAGGCAACCAAGAACCTCTGAAATAGTAAGGGAGGTTGCAAACCAAAATGGGAGTACTGGTTAAAACTTGGAAGGAGCATCTAAACCTCAGATCCCCATTCACCATCTCATTCAACCAGAAAATAAGTAAATAAATAAATAAATAATTTCCCTCTTGCACCCAGGCAGAAGATGGTTGGGTCCTTGTGGAAAAGGAACAACACCAACTCTTGTCTTAAAAACACCAGGCAAGCAGAAGGTTGCAGCGAGGCAGCATACTAAAAAAAAGTGGGATTAAATAAATGCTATTTCTTAATCCCTAGATTATATCTTCTAAGCACAAGTTTGAAGGGTTAGAGAATCCAAGACTATTTAGAGTGCAGAAAAACTCTAGAGAGAAAGATACACCCAGAGCCTCAAATTTGGCAGAAGCCAAGTAAGATGACAATTTAAGAATGTCTTGGAATGTGAGAAAAAGCCATTTGTACCATAAAAATCAACAGAAAAGAAAGATAAAGAAACTAGATTTTTTGGACAACATTTTAACCCTTAGGAATATCGACTATGGTTTGTCTATCACCATGATTCATGAGTTGCACAACTCGTTGAGCACAAAAACATTCCTGGAAACTTCCCATCATGGAACACAGATGACCACCCACTCTACATATGTGAAAAACAAGTCATGGACAGGAACGCTAATGAGCCAATTTTTTTTTAAGTCTAAACTTTAAATAATTCTGAAATTTGATAGTCTAAAATTTAGGTCAAAATCATCTAAAGATACAGAAATACATAGGTAAAAGACTATCATGTTTTAATGGACTTAAGGACTTCTGTTCTTAAGTAAAAATGGCAAGAGCTATGTAGTCTAGTTATCTAAAAAGTTTTATAATTATATTATTAAGATTATGAACTACTAAATCATGTTATAACCTAAAACATAGTGGTGATAATCTGCATAAAATGAAGTTTTCACATTTATAGCCTTTTCAGGTACTGATGGAGCTTATACCAAGCACCGTCATCTTTACAGAAACATCAGTACAGATAGTACATGGATATCATTCCTGCTACTTCCTTCCCCATGTCCTCTGTACCAACTCCAGTGATCATTCTTATGCTCCACATTTTCCCATCTCCCTCCCTCCCCCTCTTCTGAGAATACCTCCACGCCACACCCTCTTCTTCTCTACCTGGTTAATTCTTACCCATCCTTAAATGCCAGCCCAAGAGTCTCATGGATGGTGCCTTTCTTAGCCCTCTTCAGTCAAAGTTAGTAGCTTCCTTGTTTATGCATCAAAGAATTTTATACATTATTCTTCTATGGCATTTACCACACTGCATTATAATTACCTGCTAACGCATATGAATATTATGCTCCACTGCAATGAATAGAGACCATGTCACATTCAGCTTTATAGTTCCAGAGTCTAGGAAACTTTTTGGAATACAATAAGTATTCAGTAAGTGTTAGATAAGAGGATTATAATTATTTGACTATTCTTCTATCTGAGCATTTTCCTCATAAAACAGTGATATGATGTTTTCTTTTATTTAATGGCTATCAATAAAAGTACCTCATAAACCTTTAATTATGGAATTTTTCTTTGTTCATTTAAATTTCTTCCATCAAAGCAGTCAAGTAGAGGTTCTGAATCAGAAACCTGATATGTATTAGAGCAGCTTTTCTTTAAGAAGAAAGCTCATTTCTATATTTAAAGTTATTTTAATGACCCAGAACCACCACATCTGCTTGCTTATTAATTATGACTTCCAACTAGTTTTGAGACCCCAAAATAAAAGGTACTACATAATTATAGAGTTTATTGTATAAGCAGGTGTAATTAGGGATTACCATTATCCACAGGAAAAATGCACGGAATCTCTTTGGGGCATACATTTTTTTTAAAATGGAATATTTTTACTGAATATGGTATAATACAGTAGAAAGAGGAAATGTAAGAAAATACATCCCATTTACTTCAAGATGAATTTAGTACCAACTTCATTTAGTAATTACTACATGACAGGAACTGTTCAAGGCAGTAGAGTCTCAGCAGTCAGCAAGAGAGGCATGATTCTCTGACTTTATGGAACTTAAATTTTAGCAGGAAATTGACAAATTAAAGATATAAATGAAAAACAAAAGCAAATAAGTAGAAATTATGATATTTCCATAAAGGAAACAAACCACCAGAATAATATGTTAAAGAGGAATGAGAGTATATTTGTGTTACATAGTATAGTCAAGGAAGACTTCTGTAAGTGATTAATATTTAAACTGAGACCAGAAAAAATGAGGTGGTCACTTCTGAAAGATCAGGGAATGATTAGGCAGTATTAGTATAAGGATATACATATATGTAGACCCTGCAATGAGAAAAAGTGTCCAAGGTATTTAAAAGCCATAAAGTCAAAGTGGGTGAAGAACAGTGACCAAGGAGAAGAGGAGAAGTTTGGGATGGGACTCTGAAAGAAGGCAGAAGTCAGATCATGCAAGGTCTTATTGCCTCTAAGAAGGCTGGGTTTCATTTCAGAGAAGTGGCACAATATTGAAGTGTTTTAAGCAGCAAGGGCCCATAATCTGATTGGCATTTTTAAAAGATGACTGACTGATGTATGAAAAATGGAGCAGAAGAAGCAAAAGGTAAAGCTGACTGCTCTTTGGTCCAGGTATTCAGATGAGACAATGGTTCAGATTAGCAGTGTAGTGGTGGAGATGTAGAAAGAAGCAGAGGGACTCAAGAATATCATTTGAAAATAAAATCAATAGGGCTTGCTGATGGAAGTGAGGAAAAGAAAAAAAAAATCCAGCCTGATTCTTTTGTTTCAAATGAGAAAGAGTGGAGGAGGGACATGTTTAGAGAAGGCAATTGGGTTAAGCTCAAGAGTTCAGTTTGGAGTACATTTAGTTGAAGAAGTCTATAAGGTATACACATAGATGTAGGAAAACTAAATGAGTCTAAAGTTAAGGAGAAGCTAGGCAGGAGACAGAAACTTAGGAGGCATTGGCAAATGGATGGTATTTAAAGTTATGAAAGGAACGAGCTTCCCAAGATGATATAAAGAGAGAAGACGGCAAACCCAAGAGAGCTCCGAAATCTACTAGTTTGCTGGAGGAGGAACTGGTGGAGGAAACTAAAACAGGAGAAACCAGAAATATAAAAGACCTAGAGATTACAGAGTCAGAAAAAACAGAAAAGGTATGCTGTTCCTGTAGGGGAGATCAGTCAACTTTGCTTAATGCTGCAAAAAAGGTTGATTAAGACAAAGATAGAAAATGATATTTTTGGGTAGATTTGGCAACATGAAAGTTGCTTTGGCCTTCACAAGATCGTGGAACCAAAGGCTACATCAACTAAAAGGGGAAGAGGTATGAGTCAGAGAGCTCCTATAAAAACTTTGAGGACTTTATCTATGTTCAAGAGATAAGGTAGTATCTTTATGGAATGTGAAGATCAAAGAAAGTCTTCACTGATTTTCATGGAATTGGAAGGGGGGGTTATCAGGAAGAGAAATTTTGGTAGAAATGATGCACTATATATGAGAAAATATTTGGTGGAAGAGAGATATGGTACATAAATAAGAGAAATATTTCGAAAAGTGAGAGTATACACTACAGGAGAAATGGAACATTTACTTTTAACGGAGAAAAATAGAAAATAGATGCAGATGTAAGATTTGTAAATTTTCTGATAGAAGAACAGAGCATCCCAATAAGATGACGTACTTTCTTGTTTACCATAAAGAGGAAAAGGACTAAGTAAACATCTCAGTGGCTGGTGGTAGGGTTATGGGAATTCGAAGAAAATAAAAAATGATAAATGTCTATTTGATGTTTGTGATCATGCATTTATAGTAAAAAATAGCCCGTGTGTGTATGTGTTTTCTATCATCACTCAGCTGCTCAAATCAGGCACCAAGAAATCAAATGAATGGGTTTCTACATGGCTGGAGATTTTTTCACATGAGTATAATGGAGGAAGAGATGAATAAGACTTGAGGATATATCAAAGATCAAAATGTGGAGCTATGAGCCAGTCATGGTGGTGCATGCCTGTAATCTCAGTATTTAGGAGGCTGAGACAGAAGGACCACAGGCTCAAAGCCAGCCTCAACAGCTTAGTGAGACTCTTGACAACAAAAAAATAAAATAGGCTGGAGGTGTAACTCAGAGATGGAATGCCCCTGGTTTCAATCCCCAGTGACACACACACACACACACACACACACACACACACACACACACACACACAAAGAGAGAATTGAAAATAGGTTTAATAAATAGAGATAAGGTGATGGAATAGTGCTTTGGAAGAAGAGAAAGTCCTAGAGTGTGTAACTGAAACTGAAGGCAAGGAAGAAGAGATGAGTTGGTATTAGAGTAAAATGGTTAGGAGCAATAATCAGAGAATGATACAGATATGATGATAAAGCCCATGACACAAGAGTGGGAGAGGATGGCTGAGGAGGAAACACCATAGTCTATCAACAAACTATGACATGAGAAACTGGCTTCCCCTTTACCAAGGAGCACTAAGAAAGCAACAGTAGTAAAAGGAAGTTCTCACGGCCACCTCATGAATGTTTAAATAGCCCAGCAAAAGTTAGAGCATCACATGAATATCTACTAAACAAGGGGAAAGAGCAAGAAAGTTGATCCATTTGCAAGAGGGGGTGGTGGGAATGTGGTCTATCAGGACTTGGAGTTCAGAGTAGCCGTGGGTTGATTGTGCAGGAGTCAGGTAGATGAAATGTTGTTGGGGTCTTAACCCGGCGAGCCCAGAGAGACCTCACCCCAAGATGGCACCTAGCAGAGTGCCAGGAGCCGCTGCAGGTGGTAACATCCTAGGGCTGTGCCACATTAGAGCACATGCACCAGCACGCCAGAGCTCGTGGCCCGAGAATGCTCCCAGGTGAGAGTTGTATGCAGGTACCTCGTGGCTCAAGCCCTGATTGGCTTTAAGAGTACTCCACTTCTCGCCCCAAAAGAATGGTTACTGTCAGGGTTACGAGAACGGTTACTGTTACGGTTACTATTACTGTTACTGCTTGGGTAGCGTCCTCGGTCCAAGAGAGAGAGACAGAGAGAGAGATACAGTGAGAGAGATACAGAGAGAGACGGAGAGACAGAGAGAGAGAGAGTGAGTGACACAGAGAGAGAGAGTGAGTGACACAGAGAGAGAGAGTGACACAGAGAGAGAGAGTGAGTGATAGAGAGAGAGAGAGAGAGAGAAGCAGGGGAGGAAAAAACAACGAACAATAAAAGAAGCTTGAACCAGCAATGCGTGATTATCATCTCCATTGGGTCCTCGCGGGCAAGGGTCCGGCGCACGGGACAATAAAATGTGACCAGAGTCCACTAAGAGAAAGGGGGACACCCACTGTACCCAGGGACCCTGAGACTGTGCTGGGGCTGGGTGTGCATGTGCATGAGATCCAGGGGGAGAACACATTCAGTGCGTAGGGTTAAGGTCTGGAGTGATAACAGAGCTGGCACCATCTGGAAGTGGTGGCTGAGACCAAGGTGGGTGTCAGGCATGGTAAGATTTCTCTTAGTTTCTTGGAAAAGAAAGATGTCCAGCTGGAGTCCAGAGAAATCCTAGAATGTGCTTGGCCATAGGGAAGTTGCCGGGGCAGGTGCTCCTTCTGGCCCCTGGTAGAAGCTGGCAGTAATGAGAGGCATCATTGAATGCCGCTGCATAACAGCCTATGTTTCATTACTCAGAATTCACTGCCATTTTCTTTTTCATTTACTAAGCTCAGGCTGGGGCTATTTTTCTCTAATAAGATCCTATCTATAAAATATCCTGCCTGAATGTGCTGCTCATGGTCATGCTCCTCAGAGCCTCACATAACAGCCACAGATGGGCTTCACCGCACTTCCATAGTAAATGCACCACGACTGTGACTGTTTCCTAAGGAAAAGTCCTGGTGATGATCTGTGCCTCTCAAACACATCCATTCCTAGCAGGTAGAGACCAAGAAGGCAGAGTCTTAGAATTTGTCAAGCTGGGCGTGCTGCTGCATGTCGGTAATTCCAGTACTTGGGAAGGGAGACAGGAGGATTTCAAGTTCCAGGCCACCCTCAGGAACTTATGGAGATCCTCAGCAACTTAGCAAAAATGAAAAATAAAAATGGCTAGAGATATAGCTTAGAGGTAGATTGAACCCAAAGCATAATACAAGGTGGATGCCATTGTGACCATCACAGTCAGCCCCACAATTGACACCAAAACTGTAACTAAATAAATCAAGCAATAGCCTATTAATCCTTTAAGGTGATTCCAATCAAATTGGCAATGCTGCAATCCCATTCCATAACAGGGAGCAAACGTAGTTAGAGCTAGTGTTTTACATGCTTATATATGTTTAAGATAAAGATGTCTCGTATTCTTCCTTATTCATTCATTGTGTTTACTGATAGCCTCCTATGTGCCAGCATACTGGTAGATGTAGTTTACTTTGTGTCCTAATCTGTTCAGGCTGCTATAAGAAAATACCATAAACTGAATAGCTTTATAAACAACAGAAATGTATTTTCTCACAGATTTGAAAGCAGGGAAGTCCAAGAGCAAGGCACCAGTAGACTTGGTTTCTGGTAAGAGCTAGCTCTCTGGTTTATAGGTGACAGAGGCATTGTCTCAGGCTGCTAATCACCCCCAAATACCACACTTTTAATACTATCAGCAAGTGTGATGGGGGGTGGTTGACATATGAATTTGCTTACAGTTTAGAGGTGGATTTCGAGAAAGCAGTTGCAGTAAAGTAGGCATGGTAGGCAGAACTACTAACCTAGGCTGGAGAATTGAAAGAGTCTTAGAGAGGAATTAACTTCTCAGCCGACACTACGGGAGGGTAAGATTGAACCAGGCAAGGGCAGGTAGAATGAAAGGCGGGAGAGGGTCAATTATGGCCAGAAGTTCCACCATTTCCAAAGCAGAGGAAAGAGAGAGCACCATGGCCTAGGGCACGTATAAGGAATACACAATGCTCCAACACAGTGTGAGGAATAAGATCAAGGAAAAAGAAGCCACTGATCATGAAAACCTGGGTCAGCCATATTGACATTTCACCGTATTCCAAGAGCAATTGTCTTCCCAAGACTCTTTATAGTCACTTTATGTTGATTATGATTTTTTTCTCATATCACCTTATGATTATGTCTCACAGTAAAATATTTAAATAAGTCAAAGTTATATATCTTTGAAATTTTTATGACAATTTTGGGGGAAAAGATTCATATGCCATACTAATTTATGGTTTGCACAAAGCTCGCAGCATACTTAGAACAAAAATCAAACCAAGATTTCAGAAACAATCTTTCTGCTTGCTTGGAGCAATTATTTACATGATACATCCTGCTAGTGATCAAGTGAACAAAACTTTATAAGTTTAGTTCTGAAATTCTAGCTGATTCTGATATTTTATGAAACATTTCCTCAGCACCACTCTCACTCCTCAACATGCAAATTATAAAATGTTTGGCATCAGATTTTTAATAAAAATCTAAAATATTTATAACAGTTGCTAATGATTAATGAAGAGCTCTTCTGAAACCCATATGTTAATTATTCATATCATCCTCTATTTTTCTCATCTGTACCAGACTCTGTTCTACTTTCCTTATTTATAAAAATTAATTAGTTAATTTCAAAATATTAAATATATGATGAAAATAATGAATTTAGTATGGCTGTCTTCTCTAGCACCACCTGTTATATATTGATAGCCATATGAATTTAAAACCATAAAAGAATGTGTACTTCTGAATACTTTGAGAAGTACATCCAAAAAGACATTGTTTATATTTGTGTTAGAATTATAAAATTGGGACTATCATAAGGATGATAATTAAAATTTCACAGGAACATAATATATATTATTTAAAAGTTAAATACCAATAAATCAGCTATACCATTTATAATTCCATATGGAATCAGATGAGGAAGCTAGTTAAGAAAACAGTAATCAGTATTAATGACAATCCGTTAAGAAGAACCTTAGAATACTGACATGAATCATTCTAAATTTTAAGACAAAAAAAAAAGGAAAAGTATCAGTTTCTATACGCATCATAACTAATGGATATCTATATAGTAATAATTTTCAAGGAAAAAACCTTTTTCTATAGTATAGCATAGAAGGCAAGTAGGCAGGGACATTTTGAGATCTTAAAAAATCTGACTTTTGACAATAAGCACAACATTATTAGCAAGAAAGATATCAATAGCAATCCTAAAGCAGAAATGCTTCTTTTAATTATCTGAATTTGGCTTATTTCATAATTTTCCAATTTCTTGTTCTTAGAGAAAGTAATGGGGGAAATAAGAACTAACATATGTTACTTCTTATGTTACCTCATTTAATCATTTAATATTCACAATCAGCCAGACAGGAGAATGCACTCCCTTCTCTTCAGATGAAGAGATGACTCATCAGTGTCACAGCGCTGGTACAGCACACAAGGCGAGACCCATTCTTTCCTACATATGTAACCTTTCCTCATAAGATACCGTTAAGTTCAAGAACTAAGAAAAGACATTTTATTGTGAGCACTTTTTCTGTAGCCTAAGTCAACAGCCTTGGGGATGATAACATCCTTGCTCAGCTTGTTTTAACTGCCAAGAAATTAAAACATATGTTAATGCCCACAGAGGACCTAGTATTTCTAAGATGGGGATTCTATATCCTAAAGGAGATTAATACAAAATGTTTTAAATATCCTTTGTACCAGCTAGGGTTCAGCTTGGGCACATTCATGTAAAATACCCTAATAAGTGAAATTTATACAAGATACAAGTGTCTTTGTCTCTTATGTAAGGAAGTCCAGAGATTAGCAGCCTAGGGCTGATAAGGCAGCTCATCAGAGACCTAGATTCTTATCTTTCTGCTTCAGCACTCTAGTGTATAGATATTATGTGATCACCTCATAGTCAAAGAGGGCTTCTGAAGCTTCAGTCATAACAAAGGTGCAAAAACAAAATGAAAGAAAAAGAGCAAGTCCAAAGACTGGGCCCTTTCAGCTAAGACAGCTCCCTTTCCCCTTCCTGAAAGTCTCAAAAGCTACCTCCACTTACATCTCATCAGTCAGAATTTTGTCACATGGTCACACCTAAATACAGGAGGATAAGAAACAGAGACTTTTGTTTCAGATGGCCAAGTGTCCAGCTAAAAGTCAAGATTCTGCTGCCAATTAGCAAAATATTAAAAAATGTTTTAAAAACAGAAAATATAGAGATGGGATGAGCCAATATCCCAGTTTCTACTGCAGTTTCTATGGGAAAATATTTGAAAATCAACATACATGCAATGGTAAAAAATTATTGATCAAAGTATTTTTTTCTCTAGAATTACATTTCCAAATTTAAATATTAACATATATGCAATATTTAAAAAATTATTAATCTAAATATTTTTGTCTAGAGGATTAAGTCCCCACTTTGGAGATCCCTGACATCTTGGCATTTTGTGACTGTGCCTCTATTCCATGCCTCCTTATCCTACAGCAACCTATACACCAAAGCATCTCCCAAGGAAATGTGCCGGCCCCACTCCTGGCACATCTTCTCGGTTTTTGCATCTTAGCGTCCCACACAGTGCTTCACGCATAGTTACATGTTGTTTTATGAATGATTGCAAATAACATAGGCAAAGCAATATATTCAATGCAGGTAAAAAGATAACAAAGACAACTCAGAAATTCCCCCAAGGATCTAATAATCTCAAACAGGCATACAAAACACAGAGGTATTTCTTTCCTGTTAGGTTATTAGTTGGGTTAATTCTTTTAACAACTCATTATCGAGTATGTCATTGGATCAAAGCATGAAATTGATTGTTGTAGAGGCCACAAAGAATGTGAGACACTGACCTAGCCCCTAATGGGGTTTATAACGAAGGAAAGATGATATATGTAAAACTGAATATAATTCTGCATAGAGAATGAAAATGAGGGCATGTACAAAACATACTCTAGTATCTAAGAGTATAGATGAGATACACACATGCATGCATGCACATATATGTACACACATAACAGAAAAGAACAGTATGTTCTAAATGACAGAGTTTAAAAAGATGGTATTTGGCCAGGCATGGTGGCACACATCTCTAATTCCAGTAATTAGGAGGCTGGGACAGAAAGTTCAAAGGTTTGAAGCCAGTATCAGCAACTTAGTGAGACCTTGTTTCAAAATCAAAAGTGAAATACTTCTGGGGGTATAAGTCAAAGGTAGAAAGCCCCTGGGTTCAATCCCTCGTCCCTCGTTACATACACACACACACACACACACACACACACACACACACACACACACACACACATGTGTTGGCATATGCCTGTAATCGCAGTACTTGGGAGGCTAAAACAGGAAGATAGCAGGTTCAAAGCCAACCTCAGCAACCTAGTAAGACCCTATTTCTAAATAAAAAATAAAACAGGGCTGCAGGTATAGCTTGGAAGTAGAATGCCCCTGAGTTCAATCCCTAGCATCACAAAAAAAAGGGGGGGATTCAAATTCATTTGGTCTCTTCTTTTATAATTCATAAGCCCAAGTTCAGAAGGTCTGAATAAGAAGAGACCAAGTTAGCCTTAATTGTATTTTTATTAACTTGACCAGTTCAATGACTAATCCATCTCTAAATTAGATGGTTTTATAGGTACACATTTAGCTTATATCATGCCACATAAAAACAGCTATTAAGTTGATTAAGACTAAACTCATTTCCAGGATCCACTGCAAACAATTCTCCATGCTTGATGTGCACTTAGAGAACCTGTAAGCGAGATTAGAATGTGAGCAAAGGTCAAAAGAAAGTTAGTTGAACACCAAATGTGAACCTGGCATGTAGTACTGCAGGTTTTAAAGCAAACGCCTTCCTAGAATTTTACAACTAGCAGCAGGTAAGAAGAAATGGTCTTATGGACTTCTTTAGATAAACAGGCCTCTCTTTAATGTATAGTGGGCTCAAGGGTAAGATGAGGTATGGATGGTTTGAAGCAATACTTTAAAGAGTCACAAAAAACCCACAAAGTTTTCAAGACTATATTTTATGAGGTTAAACAAAAACAAACTGACTCGTTTCTTGCCTAAAAATAAAACAGCAGAAAGAGAACATTGAACAATAATTTTTAAGTGTATGAAGAAACATTGACTGCTTAATCATGAGATATCTGCAGGCGAGAACAAGAGTTTGAATTCCTCCTGACCACAGCCTGTAAACTGGCAACTGGTTACATCTTGCAAAGACAACCCTTTGCTCATCATTTCTGAGCACAGCCTCATCTTGAGAATCAGATGATTTTTTTTTTCCATTCTACTTGAACTTAGCTGTCCTCCTGGCTTAAATTCCCTAGTTAGGTGTGCTCTGGGTTTGTTGCTTAAACACTTAGGGAAACATGTTGCTCCCACTCCTATGTGACTCTTTGTGTTCCTTCTGAGTTGCCCCATTCACCTGTTTTTAATGGGATTTTTCCACTCCTCTTTCTGTGGCTATAAATTCTTTGCCTATCTACTTCTATCCTTTCCCGGGGTTTTGATGTTCAGATCTATGCTATGACTTCCACATCTACTTTTATTTCCTGAATTTCCAATTTTCTGCATAGCAGTACCCGCAATATTTCAGATCCAATGGGCCAGAAACTGAATTCATTCTCACAGCTTCCCTCTCCCTCTCATCCTCCTGTGATCCCCAGCTCAGCTATCCCTACCCTTCCTATCACCTACATGAGAAATATTAGAAAGAGGTGCCAACATCTGGGGATCAAACGCCCAGACCTGTCTACTTCTGCCACATCTTCACTATCCAGCCCTCTTTACCCAATGTATTGTCTCTTACCTGGTCTATCACAATACAGATTCATTATGCTTTTTCATTTGTGGTATCTTGTATGTCCAATCCACCCTTCATACCACCATCCTGTATATCCCTGAAAGTAGAGGTCTTATTAATTTTTATTAATTCATTTCTCAGGTGGTAAGCCTTCCATGACTCTCAGGCACCTACATGTCTAAACTTTTTGTGAGGAATTCCCAATATTCTGGTCTTGAATTCCTGTATTTTTGTGATTTTATCCTTGGAAAGCAAAGAGGAGCCTTATCTTTCACATGAGTACCCCTCCACACACATTTTTTTTTAATCTTCTTATCTACCTTTGCTGAGTTTTATCAGCCTTAAAAGCTAGTTCCTTATCTCTACTTTTTTGTTTGTGTATATGTGGTCCTAGGGATTGAACCCCGGGCCATTCTACCTCTGAACTGCACCCAAAGCCCTATTTTTTTTTTTTTTTTTTGAAACAGGATCTCAATAATTTAATTTTGTGGAGGGCCTAGCTAATTTGCAAACCTACAACCCTCCTGTGTCAGCCTCCCAAGTACTGGGATTATAAGCATGTTCCATCACATCCAGCTCTCATTTCTACCTTTTAAAATCATATTTAAAATAAAAATCTTCATAAACAAAGCCCAAAATGCTTTGTGGCCTGATTTAGCAAGAAAGGACCATATTTGGACAAAATTTGTAATGAAATATCCAAAATAGAAAATCTTAACTATGACAGATCTAAAAAATAGGATCAATGCTTTAAATGTAGTAAATGGCAATAAATGAAACAAAATGATCACAAATCACTTAACACACCAATCTTAGAACAGTCTTTGAAGCTAAGATAAACAAAATGAGACAATGTCTCCAGTGATTTTTCTGAAATTGTGTACTATTTATTAAAGTACTTTTCAACTGATTGACTATGTTATTGTGACTTTGGAAAATAATTACAAAAATTTAAGCATAATAATTCTGTTTTTGTCAGCCACATTAAAATGATATCATAAGGAAATACATTGATGAATGTACCATACATTTGTTTATGTATTTGACATATAGCCCAAGGTCATTCTACCTCCAAGCTACACTCCCAGCCCTTATTTATTTATTTATGAATGTAAGTATGATGTATGTATTTATCTATTTATTGCAACAGGGTTTTGCTAAGTTATTGGGTATCCTGCTAAATTGCTAAGGCTAACCTGAAACCTGTGACCCTCCTTTCTCAGCCTTCCAAGTACTGTGATTACAGGCATGCACCACCACAATTAGTTATTTGACATATTAAGTAACATTACTTTGAGACACAAAGTTCAACAGGTCTTCAGTTTATAATCAAGTAAAAAAGATGATGGATAACAATGACTGGATAGTAAAATGTAGAATCTGATAAATTCCATAAAAATCGTGGCATGGCCACTTAAAAGAGAAGAAAGATCACTTATTTCTGCTAATGGAGTCAGATAAGCAACATGAAGGAAAAGATATTTGAGATGTATTCCAAGTATTCAAACAAATAACAAGATGACATTCCAAACCGAAGAAATTCCCCAAATAAAACAGAGAATATTAGGGTTGTTTGGTCAACACTGAACATTCCAGATGGTTGAAAGTGGCATGAAATCCTAGGAAATAACTGAGGATGGTTGATCATGAGCAAGACATTACAGAAAGCTTTGGATGCCAGCTAAATATAGTTTGGACCACTTTATTCTATATTCAGTCATCAAGGGAGGGCCATCAGGAGATGTGTCCTTTGGGAGACTAGATTTTTGGAATATAGGAACACACTGGAGAGAAAGACTAGAAAAGAGATGGCTAAATAAAATAATGGGTATATCACATTAAATCTTCAGACCTTGACAAAATTTTGCTAGTTAATGGGGTAGAAGGCATGAGTCCAGAAAAATTGTGAAGATTCCAGCCTTAGTAAGAAGAAGATAGAGCCAAGCATGGTGGCACACACTTGTAATCCCAGTAATTAGGAGAATGGGACAGGAAGATTGGAGATGTAAGGCCATCAGCAACTTAGCAAGGTCCTCAAGCAACCTAGTTGAGACCCTGTTTCAAAATAAAAAATAAAAAGAGCTGGGGCTGCAGCTCAGCAGTAGAATGTCCCTGGGTTCAACCACCAGTGGAGGAGAAGGAGGGAGAGGAGAGATACCATCAACTGAAACCAGAAAAGGAGATAGAGGATCATGTTTAAGAAAAAAATTAAAGGACTTTCCTTAAAGTGCTTTTCTGTAGTGCTATAAAATGAGTTTCTCGGCCTAAAATTTCTTCCTGCCTGTTTTCAAGATCAGGCTAAGTCTGGATTTTTCTTACTTCTCACATCCAACAGCTTCTGTTGTTCCCACTGAGCCTCCCTCTTTCCCCCTGTACCATTTCTATAGCATGATACTCTCTCCTTCTACTTTTGAACTGTCTTCCTAGCCTTCTATAATTTTATTCGGACAAGTTGATTCTAAAGGAGAAGGTAAAACCACTTTATTGAATAGAGAATGGATTATTTGACATCCATCGAACCCAACCCCACTCTATTCTCAGAGTTCCTGAATCAGGGGATGGTAGAGACATATTCACCTTCTGACCTGGATCACGTTACTCAAGACTTGCTCGAGCTGAAAACAAGAACGTTTAAAGCATAGCTTAACATATTTCGAAACTTCTGAGATGTTTCTAGTTGTTGTGACTTTCTTACCAATAAACATATCAATTATCCTGTATTATCAATATAGTTATGTTTCATAAGCTAATTTATGGTTTGTTATAAAAAAATTTACTCATATAATTCAATTTTGTCAAGTATCCAATCATGTCAATAAGTTATTACTAAGAATGACAAGAAACCTGGAAATGGTAAAAATATTTAATTATTTTTATTACTTATTCTGCCCAACATGTTTCCTTTTAAATCTTCTTGCTTACTACCAGAGAAATGCTGAACATACTGGAGGTTTTGAATAGTTCATAACTAGCATTAACATTTTATGAAGCCCAATAAACAGAGAAAATTACTCTAAAAACTTAATAACTTGGGAAAGCATCAGTTTGTTATGCAATTATTAGGCCAAAACTTTATCAGCCTATAACTCTACAAAACAGATTGGAAGAATCACTTCTTAAGGAAAGGCAGAATCATTCTTTGGCTTCTGGGCAAATTTTATCTTTTAATCAACTTCTTAGTTTTATATTTTTGGTAGGATAAAAATAGTTGAATTGCACAAAATTATGCTGATGTAATATAGTGATGTGATAAAGATAGTTACTCACAATTAAAGAATTTTTATTAATTGAAGACTCAGGATATCTAGGTTTAGATATTTTGTGCTACCTCATAGCTCAAACCTCCAAAATCACCTCTCTCTATCTTTTCTTTGCTTCATTTACTGACCCACTCAACTATTTGTTAAATACTGATTGAGCATCATTACCACAAAGCGCTTGGATGAAATGTAGAAATAAGTAAAATCACTAGCCTAAATGTGCATATTATCTTATTTCCTAATGGTCTTCAATAAAAAATTATCAACACCAAACAGACTAATTATTTTTTCTAAAAAATACCAAGACAATGAAACTTTTAGGAAATTAAGGATAAGCCTGTGTTAAAAATTTCAGTAAACAAACAATGTCCAGGGAAAATAGATATAAAATGCTGAGATGGAAAAAGAAAGCCACTAGATTCAAAATTGCAAAATGCTAAGAAGTATTATAACCTGGTTGACTTGCAAAGAAGCAGCAAAGATACAAGAAGCTCAAATAAAAAGTAAACGCAAAGATAGATGATTGAGCCGGACGTGGGCTGAGTCAGGAGGATCACAGGTTCACAGCCAGCCTCAGCAACTTAGCTAGGCCCCTGGGGGTGTATCTCTCTCTGTCTCTGTCTCTGTCTCTGTCTCTGTCTCTCTCTCTGTCTCTCTCTCTCTCACACACACACACACACACACACTCACACACACACACACACACACACAAACACACAATGTGAATTTCAACTTCTTTGGGTATGGCACTTAGAGCTGTGTGTGTGTGTGTGTGTGTGTGTGTGTGTGTGTGTGTGTTACTGTGTGTCTCTATACTTTTAAGACAAATGATTATTTCTTTTCCTGTAAGGTCTTTTCTCCATTTGCAAAGACACTGAAGATTCATCCATCTATGTCTAAGTTAAAATGACAAGACATGTTTTCTTTGATTTATTAGTAAACAACTAAATAGCAACATTAAGCTTTTAGGAAAAGATTAACAACACTGCACTGTAGTACCTGTCATGGTAATTTAAGTAAAAGCTGTTAAAAATGTTCATTCTTTATAATGGAGCATTCAATAGTCTTTGCCTAATGGACGGGGAGATAGTATGTAATACCTTTGGAACTAGAGCAGCATGATAAAATGTAGTGATGCTTTTGTCTAAAAAAGCAGCTTGTTCTAAAACAAGGTAAGTTCTGACTGCAAGGTATTATCTTTCTTCAATTTCACATAAAATTTTTCTTGGTTCAAAAATCTTAAACCTATACGGAACGTGAAACTGAATATATTTAATGAAACTAGGGGCTACTCATTTTAATTTTGCAATTTTCTTTCATTTTTCCTCTGGATAAAATTGGCTATATGTAAACAGATATCCCTCCCAAGTACCAAAATAATAGTTAAATATGAGAATATGGGATTTTGCTCTTGCGTAGTTATGAGAACAATGATCTTGAAAGTGGGAAAATAGTCAGGCCCAGTGGTGTACACCTGTAATCCCATTACTTTGGAGGCTGAAACAGGAGGATTACAGGTTCAAGGCCAGCCTCAGCAACTTGGAGAGATTCTGTTTCAAAATAAAACACAAAATAGGACTGGAAATGTATATGGAGGTAGAATCACCCTGGATTTGATCCCTAGTACCACAAAAAAGAAAGGAAGGAAAATAGGGAGGGAGGGATAGAGAAAAGGAAGGAGGAAGGAAGGGAGGAAGAAAAAAACTATTGATTAATAGTCACATTTTGTCAGTTAACAGGAGATAATCGAGTAAAGAAAAGAACTCTAAAACTTGGTTTATTTCTCTTCACCAAAAGTCACAATGCATCTTCCGGAGACTAAATGTTCAATCCTACCACCCACTTAGATCCTGAAATTTCTTTAAACACTTGAAAGTATATTCAAGTAAATGAACTTTTTCATTCTGGATATATCTGAAATCATATGAACATATGAAAAGTTTATCTGTTCCAAAAATTAAATTTCTGAACCTTTCTGTAGAGGCCTGATTCATATCCTTAAGAAAACCCAGGTAAGTGTGATATTTCCATTCCAAATTACTTTGCTCCTCTGATTACAGATTTGAACAGTCTGTGAAATCTGAATCTGTTAATGTTTCCATTACACCCACTTCTATGACATAAACATTGTGAAGAAAAGATAATTATACACTTTTGCCTGATTAATTAGTTTACTTTTATGACCCTCTGCTACTAGGGTCCTTCTATTTTACCAAATTGAGTTGATTTTTACACACAAAAATATTTTTTTATTTGGAAAGAAATGAAAATATGCTAACTCACATCAGCATTCATCTAGATTTTAAAACATATTAAAATATGAATTAGTGATCTTTAGGTGAAAAAAATATACCCAGGAGATCAACCAAGATCAAAAAGGCACCATCAGGAAAGTAGTAGAGGTTAAATGCTATCCATTGTAGACTACTAACTGAAACACTAGCAAAGGTTATTCTGCTTTTATTTTTACTTTTAACTAAATTTGGAAATCTAATTTTGTTATATTAAAAACAGAGTACAATCCCAGAAGACTAGGTCATCTAGGGAATGTATAGTCCCAGTGAAATACATTTAGACAAACGATGAATTAGCATGCTCACATAGCAGAAATACATGTAAGTATTGGTATTAAAGAGTTTGTTGATTTTCCAAAACGAAGTCTTCAGAGCAAAGATTCATGAGCCTTGAGAGATGAGCAGAAGAAACCACACACTGCAGAAAAACTGTCAAGATTTGATTAATGTTTGCTACTCTTAAAAAAAAAAAAAGAGAAACAATAAAGCTTTATTGGTATTTAAATTTATGTTAATTCTGGTGCCCTCATCTGATGGCTTTCAGCGGGTAACAGGGTAACACTACCTTTCAATATCCAAGAAAATAGAAAACTCAATGTGGATGAAAGGAACTCAGACCCATTAACGAGCTTTTGCAGACTCAAAAAGTTTGCAGAATATGCAAAGTGGATTTACATATTTTATTATTGATTTTTAACTACACTAACCCTTACATAAAGAACAAAGGTTTAAAATGATTCTTTGCAAAGGAACTATGGTCTGAAGGAGATGCAATGAAATAATCAGAAACAAACAGCGGGAAGAAGACAGTGTTGCCATTTCTCTTTTTCTTATGATGCACTCACCAGCCACATTGTGGAGTAAAATAACAAGCATGAAGCTAGACATGGTGGTGAACGCTTGTAATCCCAGTACTAGAGAGGCTGAGACTGGAGGATCTGGGTTCGCAGCTAGCCTCAGCTACTTAGTGAGGCCCTCTGCAACTTAGCAAGACCATGTTTCAAAATAAAGAATAAAAAATAGGTCTCAGGGTATAGCTTGAAGGTAGAATGCCCTGGATTCAAAACAAAAAACAAAAACAAAAAACAAGCATGAACAAGTTGAGAAGATATAGGGCATTTTTTTATACTCTTCAAACAGACTATTTGAAATATAAATTTATATCCACTGTTGATATGAAATCATATTTTCTATATAACTTTTTATTGGGATGTTATTGAGATATTAAGATGTTTTCTTGAGATGTTATAATTGCCTTAAGATATTTTTGCTACCTATTATTTTAAATTTAAATAATTATAGTATTTATTATAAGATATTTTTGCTACTTATTACTTTAAATTTAAATAATTATAGTATTTATTATGTTACATATTATGTTACAATGATATATATCATTATATAATAGACATTCATTGGATATTCATACTCTAAAGATATTTTACTGAAACGAGTCCACCATCAAAAAATGCAGGGTGTACACTGTGTAAGTAAGCTTTCCATTACTGTAACAAATATCTGAGATAATCAATTTAAAAGAGAAAAGGTCTATTTTGTCTCATGGTTTTGCAGGTTTCGATCTATCATCAATTGGCCCAGTTGGGTTGGGCCTGAGCTGAGGCAGCACTTCCTGGTGGAAACATATCACAAGAGTCACTTACCTAATGGCCAAGACTTAAAAGAGAGAGGAAGAACAGGGGCTGGGTTCCACCATCCCCTTCTGGCCCAAAGGACCAGAAGTCCTTCCACTAGGCTCCACCTGTTAAAGTTTCCACCACTTACGGGTGGTGCCAAGCTGAGGACTAAGGTTTTAACTGATGGGCCTTTGAAGATGACTTATCCAAACCTTGGCGTCCACTATGAGATCAAATAAAGAAGCTCAGGGTTTATCTATTCAAACACATAAGAGAGGTCTCTGAGAATTCATACTCTTAAGCAAAGTAAACCAAAAGAGACCAGAGAGAGGAACAGTTAGTACAATGCTGCTGATGCTATTTACTGAACTCATTGAACCAGTCTTGTTGTATTTTGTTTTGTTTGGTTTTTCATGGTCTATGGGCCTCTCTCTCTCTCTCTCTCTCTCTCTCTCTCTCTCTCTCTCTCTCTCTCTCTCTCTCTTTCTCTCTCTCTCTCTGCATTTGTATTGGTACATTATAATCATACATCATAATGAAGTTCCTGGCTTCTACCTCTCTGCCTCCCCTTCCCCATATGTGATACTGAGATTGGCATTGATAATTTTGTATATATACAGTATTTCCTTCATCAAAATCCCCTCCTGACACCCACTTCCCTTCCTTAAACCCCCTCCGTCACACTACTGGTGTTTCTCCTCCTTTGTCTGGAGACCCTGTTGTATCCCAATTTCTCCCTAGCTTCCACATATGAGAGAAAACATATGTCCCTTCATTTTTTTTGTGACTGGCTATTCTCACTTAGGATAATATTCTCTAGTTCCATCTATTTTCATGAAAATTACATATTTTTTTTCTTCTCTATGGCTGAGTAGAATTCAACTGTGTGTATATCCCCTAATTTCACAATCCATCCATCTCTTGATGGATACCTAGGCTAGTTCTATAACTTGACTATTGCGAATTGTGCTATTATAAACATAGATATGTGTATATCACTATAATATTCTGTTCAGCCACAGAACATTTCTATGGTTGAAGTGGCTATACTCTAGATGTATTCTAAAGATAGAAAGGAAGATAAGAAGGAAGGGAAAGAGGGTAAAAAAAAGAAGACAAAAATGCAAATTAAAAAAATAAAAAAAGGGCAAAACAGAGGAAGGAAGGACAAAAGAACACAAAAAGGAAGGATAGCAAGCACGACCCCTCCAGGTGACAGAAGCTGCCCCTGCCTGCACCCTCTTTCCCTCCAGAGCCCAAGGAAGCCTGACATCCAAGGAAGAAGTGGCGTCTGCCCACTTCTTCACTCCACCAGCCTGGCTCACCTCTCACCACACAGGAAAAGTCCTCCAGACACTCATGCTTCCTTATTCCACAGGAATGAGCTATGGGCCACAGTTTCCATTGCAAAGAGAACAGGAAAAATGTAGAAAGCAGTGAGTAATTTAAAATAAGGGTTAATTAATGCTCTAAATAGTAAAAAAAAAAAAAAAAAAAAAAAAAAAAAAAAAAAAAAAAAAAAAAAAAAAAAAAAAAAAAAAAAAAAAAAAAAAAAAAAACTATAATGTATA
Organism: Graphiurus murinus; assembly: GCA_004027655.1. Lineage (NCBI taxonomy): Eukaryota > Metazoa > Chordata > Mammalia > Rodentia > Gliridae > Graphiurus > Graphiurus murinus. Next base: position 122,933 of record PVLC010000227.1, on the reverse strand, counting down.
ACCTGTTTCCAAAACATCAAGCAAACATGCAGCACAAAGTCTGAAAAGAAGGATTATTTATTTATTTATTCACAAGGGTAACTCTGTGGGTATCAACTGTGATAAAGAGCAGGATATGGAAGTGATACAGACACCTGCAAACACAGTCAAAAAGGGGTAAGAAAGAAATACAGCTAAAGAAAAAATAAGAAACATAAGGGACTAGATAAATGAGGAGAGAAAACAAAGAGTGGAAGAGGATTGGAGGAAGAGGTAGGCAGGGGAAAAGGGGGATTGAGGAAGAAAATCATTTGCTATGTCTGTATAAGGAGGCATCACTACCAATCTCACAAACAGGTAGGGGAGGGGGTTGTGATGGAGAGATGCAGAAGGAAGAAAGCACACCAAATGTTGTGCACACATATGTTTTGTACCACTTTGAACCTCACTATGATATATAATTACAATGCACTAATAGTATAAAAAGGCAAAAAATTAAAAAGATAAAAAATTTAAAATAATGATTTAATATATAATGGGCAACAACACTATCCATAGAATAGGCTACTTCAAAAAGTTTAAGACTCCAGGTTATCTAAAGTATTCAGTAATCTTTAGCTTTTTTTTTTTTTTTTTTTTTTTTTTTTTGATACTAGAGATTGAACTCAAGGGCATTCTACTTCTGAACTACGACATCAGACCATTTTATTTTATTTATTTATTTTTTTAAACAGGATCTCACTAAGTTTCTAAGGGCCTTGCTAAATTGCTGAGGCTGGCCTCAAATCTGCAATCCTCCTGTTTCAGCCTTCCAGGTCCTAGGATTACAGGTATGTGCCACCATGCCTGGCTCTAGGTCTTTTAATCTTTATTTCTCTTCTCCTTACCCATATATTCAGGCTGGAAAACTACTCATCTCGAATACTGCATTAATACTTTGTGAGACCACCCTGCCCTCAGCTTCTAGTTTTAATATATCTTAACTATTGCCATAATAACCTCTCTAAACTGTTTTTTCTTTGTGACTTCAAAATTATTCAGCAGCTACCTACTGCCTACTAAATTCTTCAATGCGGCACTTGACAAGATGGCTCCAAGCTATCACTCCAGGACAATGGCCTATATTTCCCTATGGCTTATACTCATCTCTTCCAACAGAATGCTAGCTCTCCTGGCTTGGCCAGAGTCCTTTTGAAGAACACATTCTTCTGGTCCCTTATCTTGACTCAAATGATATTCCATCCACCAAGAAGTCCTTGGTCATCCCAGTCAGCTGAGCTTTCTCCACCTTCACTTAGCCTTGCCCTTTTGTTAAAAAAAAAAAAAAAAAAAACAAGATCTATGCTCACAGCCTCTGCAAAGCTTGAGTTCCAAGTTTCCAGGTAAGAACATGGACTGTACAAGTGCTGAATCCCCCAGTTATTGCAATACTACTGGGCAAATCACTGGACTTAGGATATCCCTCTTGGGTGGGTGAGTTAATTAATTAATTAATTAATATACAGTGTGCCTAGTATACTGTGTATTGCTTGCTTTCTTCTCCCTCCTGTTCTATGTATAACAAAGGCAAGGCCAGAGTCTCTGTAAATCCTACATAATCCTATAAAGCAAACTAAATTCTCATTTGAGTCAAATATCACTTAATATTTTAGAGAAGAAGAGAAAAAAGGAATGAGCTTCAAAAAGCAGAGTCTTCTTAACAGCTCATCCTTATAAACAACGTGCTCATGGGTCTGTGAGGTCCTGCTGGCAGTGGGCTCACACTGGCTGTGATACAGTGACAATGTCATTGGGTTTAGAGCCTGCTGTGTCTTCAGTCCAGAGATTCTGCCGATGACATAGTCCTACCGTGCAGCTCTCTGTCCACGGTGTCATCTGTCTTAGAATTCAGTCTCATTTCAAAACAGAGCCACCTTCCTGTTACTCCCTTTCTGCAAAAACGCCCTTCTCTTAGTATAGCCACTGAGCCCTGCTATTATAATCATACACCTAAAGGGATTAAATATCACAGCATATTTTGTCACTTTAAATCCACTTAAAATAGCTACTGAACCTTTGTTTTGATATGGGGGAACACAAGCTAAGAGGAAAATTATATGTGCAAGCCTAATCACCTACTGTTAACCTGAGGTATAATTATTGGTATTAGGAATTAGTAACCAAGTGAAAGCCTTTTAATTAATAGAAACTAAAAGAAGCTGTCTGAAAAAGATGAAATTGCTATATAAAAGGAACATAATGAATATTATTTCATATCAATTTATTTTTGTATATTTAAACTTTATATTGACATGATTCTTTTTTTTCTTTTTGTGGTACTGAGGATGGAACCCAGGGGCATTAGACCTCTGAGCTATACCCCCAGCCTTGTTTTATTCTTTTATTTTGAAACAGGGTCTTACCAAGTTGCCTAGGTCCTCACTAAGTTGCTGAGGCTGGCTGCTATCCTGTGATTCTCCTGTCTCAGCCTCCCAAGTACTGGGATTACAAGCGGGCGCCACCACATCCAGCTCAATTTTTTGTCTTGTAACAAGGTCATGTTAAGTTGCTAAGTTTGGTCTTGAACCTGTGATCCTCCTGTCTCAGCCTCCCAAGTACAATTTTTTATTTTAAAAAACAAGGTCTTGCTGAGTTGCTGAGGCTTGTCTTGAACCTACGATCCTCCTGTCTCAGCCTCCTTAGTACTGGGATTACAGGCGTGTGCCACCAGGCCTAGCTGATTTTATTATTCTTTATCATACTTCAAAATAAAGGACAAAGACAAATGAAAGTTGGCCACCAGTGATTTCAAATTTGGTTCTACTTCTATGATGTTGTGTCATCACAGGAGCTGGGCCTCGGATGTCATTATCGTAGAGCAGGAGACGTGGCTGCTTCAGGCCTCAGGAGCAGTGCTGCCCATTCATCCACAGAGCCTGAGGAGGAAATGCTGAACCCCATTCCTTTAGCAAAAAGACAGGCTTATAGAGTTAGACTTTGCCCTAAACAGATAATGCAGATAATTCTGGCCAAAACAGTTAGGGAGAGCTGTGTGGCTATTAAAATATTCCTAAATTCTCATTTAAATGTTACTGAGCAATCAGGCACTAAGTTTGAAAGCTTTTTTTTTTTCTTTTTTTTTTTTTTTTTTGCGGTAATGGGGATTGAACTCAGGGGCATTCTACCTCCAAGCTATATTCCCAGCCCTATTTTTTACTCTTTATTTTGAAACCAGGCCTCACTAAGTTACTGAGTGCCCTACTAGGTAGCTGAGGCTGCCTGAGAACCCAGATCTTCCAGTCTCAGCCTCCCAAAGGCTGGGATTACAAGCATGCGCCACCACGCCTGGCTTGAAAGCTTTTTTTTTTTTTTTTTTTTTTTTTTTCGGTACTGGGGATTGAACTCAGGGGCATTCTACCTCGAGCTATACCCCCAGCCCTATTTTTTATTCTTTATTTTGAAACCGAGTCTCACTAAGTTGCAGAGTGCCTCACTAGGTAGCTGAGGCTGGCCGCGAACCCAGATCCTCCAGTCTCAGCCTCCCGAATGCTGGGATTACAAGCGTGCGCCACCACACCTGGCTTGAAAGCTATTTTTAAAGAACATTTTCAACTCCATTTAATATTTTTATATAGCCTGGTAAAATAATTGTGTTCACAAATTATTGTGTATAATCAATCACTGTATATAAATTTGTATAAAAATTGCCACTGGATTGAGGTGATATGTGAACCTTCTTCCACACTTGTGCTTTAAATATACATTTTTCTTCAAAAAGAAGTTTCTTTCCTCAAATACAAATTTTCTGCTGCTTTTCCATTTTAATTTTTTGGAATATAAAAATATATTTCATGTATCTCATGAGGGATTCTAGGTAAACAATGAAAGTCAAAACAAAACTTTAATAAAATGATCAAATAAAATCTTATAACTGCTGGAAAGTCACATGCTTATTCTGGGTGCATTTTTCATCGTAATGTAGTAAAGTGCTTTTAATAGGTATGTTTTATGATAACTACTTAAATACTAATGTCTGGCCTTTGGAGACAAACATTACATATTATCTGAGTTCCTCCTACACAGAGCTCTAAGTTTGAGACCATGACAAACATAATTATAGTGTATATTCAAATCAAACTTGTATGATATTAATATCAATATGTTTTTGAGTTTTAAATGTAAAGAGCCGGGCATAGTGGGGCACACCTATAATCCCAGTACTTGGGAAGCTGAGACAGGAGGATCGCAGCTTCAAGGACAGTCTCAGCAACTTATTAAGGCTCTCAGCAACTTAGTGAGACCTGTTTCAAAATAAAAAATAAAATAGGGCTAGGAGTGTGGGTCAGAGGTAGAATGGCCCTGGGTTCAATCCCCAGTAACAAAATAAAAAGAGAGGGGGGGAGGAGGGAGGGAGGGAGGGAGCGAGGGAGGAAGGAAGGAAGGCAGGCAGGCAGGCAGAAAGAAAGAAAGAAAGAAAGAAAGAAAGAAAGAAAGAAAGAAAGAAAGAAAGAAAGAAAGAAAGAAAGAAAGAAAGAAAGAAAGAAAGAAAGAAAGAAAGAAAGAAAGAAAGAAAGAAAGAAAGAAAGAAAGAAAGAAAGAATAAAGGAATTAAAAAGTTTAAAGAGCCGGGCGTGGTGGCGCACGCTTGTAATCCCAGCATTCGGGAGGCTGAGACAGGAGGATCCGGGTTCTCGGCCAGCCTCAGCTACCTAGTGAGGCACTCCGCAACTTAGTGAGACTCGGTTTCAAAATAAAGAATAAAAAAATAGGGCTGGGGGTGTAGCTCGGAGGTAGAATGCCCCTGAGTTCAATCCCCAGTACCGCAAAAAAAAAAAAAAAAAAAAAAAAAGTTTAAAGAGAACCAGGCGTGGTGGTGCAGGCTTGTAATCTCAGTACTTGAAAGGCTGAGACCAGAGGACCTGGGTTCATGGCCAAAGGCCCTCTGCAACTTAGTGAGACCCTTTTTCAAAATAAAGAATAAAAAATAGGGCTGGGGGTGTAGCTCGGAGGTAGAATGCCTCTGGACTGAGCCCCTAGTACCAAAAAAAAAAAAAGTTTAAAGAGGCCGATACAGCATAAAGACTAAAGACTATGGGGCAGCAACAGGAAACCTGTGTTCTGGGGCCAGGTTTTCCCAGTTGGAGTTCTCGCTCTTCTACTTTTCCCCACATTTATTTTGTGCCTCTACTTTCTCACCTGCAATGGGAGCACCAGTAGTTAAGCTCACAGGGCTGTTGTAAGGACTGAGTGACTGCGCATTTACAAAGTACTTAAAACTATCTAGCACATAATCAAGACTAGCTAAATACTTGAAATGATATCTGACAAGATAACACTTCAGAAAATGGAATGAGAATGAAACAAATCTAGAAAGAAACAATTTTTGTATTACTTCTTAGGTTTCCTTTTTCTATTACAGATTTGCCCTCTGCATATGCCTCTGTTAGTTGTTGTTGGTGGGGACAATATAAAACCTGCCCCATAACTGCATTTCCATCTCTTCCAACTTAAATTGCCGGCTCCTGAAGATATTTTTAAATAGGTGGTAATTTCCATCTTCTCTTTCATCTCTTGCTGCTCTTATATTAGGAGAAAGGATGTCTAGATGAATCTCTAAATCTCTAGCTCTCTACACTGACTCAAAAGGGTAATCTCCCAGACAGAGGGACGAGAATGTCACCATGTGATGTTCTCATGCTACCTCATCTCCCTTTTTTCTTCCTTCTTTCCCATTCCTCTAAGGATGGAAGGAATGGAACGTTGGTCCTTTCCACACAGCAGGGACTCCTCCCTTGGGCTGTATCCTTAGGTCTAGCTATAATAACCTGGAGGTTCAGATTAGCCAGGCCTGCCTATTAGTTAAAAAAAAAAAAAAAAAAACAGAACATAACTAAAAATCTCTGATTAACAGATTCAAGAATTTGGTTGCTATTCTAAAAACTAACATCTCTTTAACCTATGAATTAATTTTTCTAAAAGAAGAATAAAAATGCAAGCAGAAATTGGCACAAATCTGTCATTCCTTCATTATAACTTTTGAAGCTATGCAGGATTTTACAAGTTCTCAGAGAAAACTTTTCAGGACAGTATCTCATTTTAGCCTGATATCAAAGTTGTGACAGAGATGCAAAGTTGGGATTAATAGTCCCGTGCTTATGAAACAAGAAGCCGAAGCTCAGTAAGTAAGACCAATGGGCCAATACAGAGAAGAGATGAGTCTCAAACTCAAGCTTTCTGAATGGCAGGTTTGTTCCATTAGCCCATTCTAAGCAATGTTCTTTCATTACCATCCCCCAGGCTAGATTTATATAGGACATTAAATGTCACAGTCATAGAAAAAAAGGCTTAGCAGCATCTTTAATACTTTCTTATTGATAATCTAAAAATATTGTTTTCCCTTGTTACGGTTTCTAGAAGAAAACTATCACTAAAGCAAGTAGTTTATTTTCTGTATGTCTAGTTATATATCATTCAAATATATATAACTAATAATTTCTAGTTAGCCAAAGATCTGCATTCTTGTCTTTTTAGTTTTGTTTTGTTTTGTTTTTTTGCTGGTGATTGAACTCATAGACATTCTACCACTGAGCCACACTTTGTCTTGAAACAAAGTCTCTCTAGGTTGTTGAGTCTTGCTACTTTGCAGAGATTGTGCTTGAACCTGCAATCCACCTGTCTCAGATCCCAAGTACTGGGAGTACAGGTATGTGCTGGTATGCCTGGATAACATCCACAATTTGTTTGCTTTGTTTTTGTTTTTGTTTTAAGTCAGTCCATTTATTTTATGTCTTATATCATAACGTGGACTATCAAAATGTGGACTTTCAAAATAGCCGTTACTCTGTTTGCTAAATATAATAATTATGAAGCAAAAAATAACAAACAAAATACTCCTTACTCACTGTCAAATCCACTGGCTAGGGCCAGTATCTTATTCATTGTGTCTGTTTTCTACCACCCACCATGCTACCTGGGTTCCCCAGGCATCAACTGCCACAAAATAGATGTTCAGTGAATGTGTGTTTTTTAAAAACCCTATTCCTGCTATATATGAGAAGTCCTTGTCAACATTGTTTCTACTTCAAGTTAAACATATCTTCTTAAGCTCTGAACCTTCTATTCTTGATTAAAGATATTTTTTAAAGTTGTATTCTTTCATTGTAAAAGAACATAAAGCCTTCTTCACTTCTGCAAAGACTCTTGTAAAATCTCAACCCACTAAAATATATCAATGATATCTAAGATACTCTACTTATCCACTTCCATGTAACCATTCATCACTTCTGCACATTAAAAAAAATTCACATTATATTTGTAATTTTTAAATTTATACTTTCTAATTACTTTTTAAAAATCACCTAAAGCTGGGCGTGGTGGCGCACGCTTGTAATCCCAGCATTCGGGAGGCTGAGACCAGAGGATCCAGGTTCATGGTCAGCCTCAGCTACCTAGTGAGGCACTCTGCAACTTAGTGAGACCCGGTTTCAAAATAAAGAATAAAAAATAGGGCTGGGGGTTTAGCTCGGAGGTAGAATGCCTCTGAGTTCAATCCCCAGTAACGCAAAAAAAAAAAAAAAAAAAAAAAAAAAAAAAAAAAATCACCTAAAGTAGACATATCTTTATTTTTATTTTACTTTATTTTATTTGGTACTGGGGATTGAACTAAAAGACATTCTACCTCTGAGCCACACCTCCTCTATTTATTTGTTTTTGTGGTACTGGGGATTGAGCCCAGGAGCGTTTTACCTCTGAGCTACAGCTCATCCCTATTTATTTGTTTTGTTTTGTTTTGAAACACAGTATGCTAAGTTGTTGAGGGCCCCTCTACGTTTCTGAGGCTGGCCTCAAACCTGCAATCCTCTTGTCTTAGTTTTCCAAGTACTGGCTTGTGCTACAACACCAGGCTCATCTCAGGCTGTTATAAGAAGACAGCCACTCACCTTAGCACACTATCATCAGTCTGCAGTGGTTTATGTGTCTATTATGTAAACTCAGTGTTCATGTGTGTAAAAGCCAAAGTAGATTTACTCCCAGTAGGCATAAATTCTCTGTGAGGTATACACACAGTCTAGTCCTTCCTTTCTGCCCAACAATGATAAATGTATATTTCAATATTATGGAGGACTTTAGGTCAAGGGAATCAATTCACACACAAAAAAAATAGTATGAAAAAGCACTCCTACATTAAAACCTTCAAATGATTAGATTCATTAACTGTTTCCATATTAGCAATGTTGAGTGCAAACTAATTTGGGATGTGTTTTATCTGCATATACATTTAAGGCCAATCAGCACTTCAGCCTGACATATGTAGGTTATCTCTCTTTAAACACACTGCTGAGATTAAATATAACTTTCATGCACTGATAGATTACATTTCTTGCAGTTTCCTGGTTCTTGCTCAGTGTCACTTTTGGCTCTGAAACTCTAAAATGCAACTCTGTGAGTTTTTCAGGTTTGAAAAAAAATCACAGCAGTTGTTATATATATGCTATTTAACAAGAGCTATTCATTCTTCAGTTTTTCTACTTTGACTATAAACAATGCTATTGTTTTTTAAGCAAAATTACAAATATAATGCAGATGCATAAAGCATATTACAAAATTTAATAACCTCCATAAAAGCAGAATGGAGCATTCACAACTACTGGAATCTATTCAAAAATATCAAACACTCTGTCCCCTTCCAGCAAGCGCTCAGAGGTGGGCGGAAGCTGCTGGGTGAGCTCTGTAGTTCAGACACCAAGGCTGGAGAGCAGAGCTCTGCAGTAGAGCTCCTCAGTGGCCCGCAGAACGTCTGGAATCCCACTGCTCGAGAGTTAGCCTTTTTTCCCCCCACAAAATGAAACTGTATTCTCTCCCTGATGAACGCTATCTTTTCAGTAGTATTCTTCATTGCATTCAATTCCTTTTTACAAAGCAAATTAACACTGTTTGGTATCACCTACTGTTTTCATAACTTGAAATAGCTAGTAATAGTTTTGGGGAAAATGATACAATTAATTTTGTGTGAAATACAAAAAAAAAAAAAAAAAAGAAAATGGATTCCTGAAGACTGAAAGCATACCCATACAAAAACAAACTTTAGATAGGTTGCAGGTAGCAGATCACGTGTCTAAGACAAGTATATATAAGATCTCTAGAAGAGATATATAAGAAAAAATATTATACTACTAATATATCCTAATAAGCCCTATTTGTATTATGTTTCCATTCATTCAAACTAGCTGGACTTGGTCAGTGCATATTGTGACTACTATATAGTGGCCACAGTATCATTTTTATCTATGTATTTTAATACTAAAATTTTTGTACTACTACTGTAGACATTCTGATAGCAAGATATCATCATGCTCCAAGAGATAGAATTTCCAGTCCAATTCTGTAGTCATTGGATTTTTCATTATAGCCAGAGATTCTGATGCAGTGTTATTCATTAAATTTTAATGTTGTCATACATTTCATTTGTTTAAAAAGTCTTTGGAGTGCACTTATGTACATTTTTGTTGCAAAGGAAGATTTTATTAATTGTCATATTTCTTCCTCCTTATGAAGGTTATGGAAATGTGAAACATAGTTTCTAAACTTTGATTCAAAAAGGCTTGTTCTAGGTATGCCTCAAAATGTTAATGATTCAAGTTTCAAAGTTTTAATGCCAGAATAATGGCATTACTCTAACAAATACTGGTATTGCAAATGAATCAAGATATACCAGAATACTAAAATTAGTATTGCTAATTCAATACTATTAAAAAAATTTTAAAAATATCTGGTCAAATTTTCCCATTTTGTGGATATGAGTGAAAACTACCCACATGCATTTCTAGGCATATGGTTTGCTTTAGTGAATTCATCTGAATATACTTCCCCCTATAGCTCTTAGGAGGATAATATTAATTACTATTATTATCTCGACTAGTAGCCAAACCAGGTCTGTATCTAAGACATCAAGCTCATTGCTTCAATCTGATTACTTTTTTTATTTAATTCAGTTGCTACCATTTAAAAACTGTTAGTTTTTGCTTTAGAAGAAACCCACCTTTTGCATAAAAGTCCCAGTTAAGAAGGGCAATTCTGTCCAGGTGGCCAGTTTGTACCCAACAACTTGACTCATATTAATTGCCCTTAGGACATTTGAATTTGCCAGCCCTGAACTTTAAGTATAACAGATGCATAAATGCTGGCAGCATGAAGAAGGCTGGGGTCTAAGTGATAGAAGTCTCTACCACTGTTTCAAAGTTTTCAGTGTTACAGAAGAGCACAGGTTCAGAAAGATTCATTGTTGAAGCGTGGGGCTCAGGATCCATCTATATCATGACCCTACTGTTTTCCATCCCTCTCTTCTTCCTTACATTTAATGAGTGGAGAAAATTAAGACTTCCCTGCCTCAGAGCAATCAAAACAGGCATCTTACAGCAACAGCCCCCATCTTGTTCCAAGCAGAGAATTTTATTGTCATTATATTTGTGAGGCCACATTCCTATCTCACTCTCCTTCCCAGAAAATAACTTCTATATAGATTGCTCTCAAAGATTTCAAAGACACCATTTGCAAAATATAAGTACAGAAGGAAAGAGAATTAGAGTCAAAATAGTTTGCTACATAAATTGCCATATTTCCTTTATTTTTCCCATTTTGATCTCTTTAACATTCCTAAATTTGGTGTTAAAAGCTGTATCTCTTGGAATTCATATTACCATCAGAAATACAGCCCACTTCCTACATCTGATCTTATGCAAAGATGGTGTCCCTACCTCATTCCCATTTCTATAATCACAATTTACCCAGGATATTTTCTAGTGGAGCATCCAGGAGTTCCGGAAGCATTATCCAAGGAGTAAAAGAGTGATTCCTTGTGAATATGATTCAGAAATAAACTCCTTAGGGTCCTAAATCTACAGGATAGGCAAAACCAGGTAGTATAACAGTTGGTTGGGGAATGCATAAAGAATGGTCTGTCTTGACTAAATCATCTCTAGAGATCAAAGAAACTATTTAACACCTAGAGCTATGGACTCTGAGATCATGTTTGATGGGAAGAGACCAAGGTATTCAAATCCACTCCTGCGCCTACCATTCTACCACCAAGGTTGAAGAACAGAAACACCAGAGTTGATCTCAAAATATTTTTCTCTTCCCTTAGACTCAGATGTGACTGACTACCTGCTTGTTAGCAACTCTGCCATACTTAGGATATTATATAGGATTCCTCATTTTGGTACTTAGATGCTCTCAATGGAAAAGATATAACCACTGGTAGAAAAATATAGCTGTTAAAGTAATTCTTAAAAGATAATAGATTTTAAGGAAAAATACACAGTTTATTATAAGAATAAATCAGAAATATATCTATTATATTATCTCAACTGAACATTAATGGAAGTAAAGATCAAGCGGAAAATAAATTCAAAATTTTTCTGAAGCTAGGCATGGTGGCATATACCTGTACTTCCACTGTTTGGGAAGCTGAGACGAAAGGATTGCAGGTTCAAGGCCAGCCTCAGCAATTTAGTGAGATCCTCAGCAACCTAGCGAGACCTGTTTCAAAATAAAAAGTAATCCAACTATACCACTCCCAGGTATCTTTCCAAAGGGATTTAAATCAGAAAAATATAGTAATATATGCATAACAATGTTTAGAGCAGCACAATTCACAACAGCCAAATTATGGAACCAACCCAGGTATCTATCAACAGATGAATGGATTACAAAACTATGTAATATATTCACAATGGAATTCTACTCAAAATTAATAATTAATTAAATTAATATTCAGCAAAATTCCCTCTTGATTGACTAAAATCACAAATAAAAAGTATCGTATTGTATTTGATTGGATTCCATGGTCCAAGTAGCAACTAATAGGGATTTCTCATTGTATAAGAGATATAATATAGTGAAGAAAATAATCATATGGACTTGAAGATAATACATCTACTGTTTATTCTTTTATTAAAATATAATGTCTGAAAATTAATATAAATTCTTTTAAATACTAACCTAAACAAATACTTCTCAAAAGCTTAGCTTATTGAACTTAAAAAAGACCCAATATTTTATAACCCTAAAAACTCAGCTTATTTTGTTTTTGCCGTTCTTTAAGGAAGGAAGTGATGCAAACACTGAACTCTTAAAATTCCTTTGGAAGTTTTACACTGAAACCAAAAATAACACTGAAGCAAAGAGAGACTCAAATAAAAGCATGCTAATATAAGAAAACCAAATGAATTTATAGAATTTATTTTTAACCAAATTCCTTGCTAAAAACATGCACAGAAAATTTTTTTAATTATTATTATTAGTTTTTTTTTTGCAGGTGTGATTTTACATCTGCAATGTCTGGATTTCAGGAAATCAATACTTGAGATAAGCTATTCTTCTAATTAGCAACTCACATTGAGGACCGGTGTTCCTTATTCCATGGATTGAGCAGCCATGCAGCTACTTAGCAGTAAGAATGAATCTGAAATTGAAATGCTTCCATAGAAATGTTAAAAGTTCTCCTGAGCGATTCTAGGTGCGTAGTGCAAAACAAAGACCATTAGCCTCCAAACTGGAATCTAAGCTTCTAAGAATCATGGGGTTTGGGGGCTACACATGCGAAAACAGAAGCACACCATCTTGACCAAAATGGCTCTCAGTGTGAACAAATCAGAAACACATGAATTAGCCCAACTAAAGCACGAATAGGGAATACAGTAAAAATGAGGGGGGTGAGCAGAACAAAAATCTAAGTGTCCTGACTCCAAGAAAATGCTGTTTTCTAAACAATTGTGCTTTCTCTTTTGAAGAGAAGGGGAACATCAGGGTGGGGTGGGGGCACAAGAGAGCAACTGAGAAAAGAGGCATTTTACACAAGCTCCTGGCTAATTTAAATGCCAGATTCATCATCCTTGCTGTTATACCAAAGTTTTTCAATCCAAAAACCATAGTAAAGTTACATTTGAAAGAAAATAAGTTATTATAAACAAACAAACAAAAAAACCCCATAATAACTCAACTGAGTAAATTTGCTTAAGTACTATGAACCTTTATATAACTAATATGCCTTCCCCCAAGGAACCTCTTGCATATGTAAAAGTGCACATCTAAATCCCCAAACCTGTGCAGCTAGAAAATAAGACTTGGTTTGGTTACATTGTTGTTTGCATTCCTTCTCTATTCCTCATGGACACACCCATTTGCTGGTAAGATTAAAGCAATGGCCAGAGGACCCACTATTTCACATCTAACTGAAGGACCATGTGTCATTTCCGGCGTAGCTAGGGAAGACAGTTGCAGTTCTTCTCCATGATATCACTTCTCTATTTAAAGACACACCCTGAATTTGTATGTTCCTGATGAGAGCATTTTCAATTTCTTTTCTATTTCTGAACATCTATTACTCCTTCAAAATGTTTTCAAAGATTGTGAGTATGTAATTTTTGTGCTGTAGACAGAATATGTAGATTAGGATTGCTCTTTCCTGTTCTAATAGGACTTCAACATTAACTGACTGAAGAAGACAATTTTGGGAAGCTATTACTTGAAGATGCTAATGTGTGGCAGCAAATAATCCCTTCAAATAGATCACAGCCAGGATTAATACCTGGAGCTCACACCTTAAGAAGACAACAGAATTTCAAGGTTATTTTTTTTTAATCATATTGAATTCAAGGTATAAAGTCTAGAACTAAAAAATGAAAGAAGATGATTTCAATAAATTATGGTACACGCAACAATAAAAATATGTACAATTCAGTATAGTAAAAGAACCCTCAATGATCCTCTGTCCCCAGCAACTGATTCCCTCTGTATCATGTTTATCATGTTTATTGTCTTCTTCTCTGAATCTCTGCCTTCCCCCATCCAATTTCTCCTCTCATTTTTCCCCACACCAAGGCAACATTACTCTTGATAAGCAAGCAATTAATAGGAGGAATAGTCAGACTGTTGCTCTAAAACATGAAAACCACCTATTGGTTGGTTGTACTCTACCAATAATTGTCAGGCCAAATGTCTTAAGAAAATTAATCTTATTTGTGACTAACTAGCATAATTAGTTCAACCAAAATGATATCATTGCAGGGTATCTACTATCAGACTACAAATATTTTTATTTAAATTATATAAAACGTATATGGAAAAATTCTAAAACAGTTCTTATCAGACTCATGTGGATAATAAAATAATGTTATATAGATTTTCCTGGTATGCCTACTCTCTATTGTTCAGGGGTAACCAATAACTTAGTGCTCCTTCTTATTCCTACCTTTGGAAGACACTGTTGCCCACGTAACTAATTTTTTCCTTCTTCCTTGCTAAATACACCCAGATTTTGTTTAGGTATTAGAAAGCCTTATCCTTCATAATGGAAAGTGATGTATTCATTAGTTTAAGCCTATCTGGGCAATCCTAGACTCCAGAAATGGTTGATATAGATATAGATTACCCAACTTGACCAATGAGCAAAAATATGGATATTTTATATCCCTAAAGTTCAAGGAAAGTTTTTTTCTAGAGGGACACCTTATAGAAACTCATCCTGTCTCATTCTGGGGCAATGTTGAGTGAGGACTCAAAGAGAAAGCTATTAAATTAATCAGTTGTGGAAGTACGTGCCACCCACTTTATTTCTTGTGATGCAAGATAAAATGCTTTCTGTGTTTTAGTCATATTTAAAGATTATACTGTAGCTCAATATAAGTAGACTAAACCATAGCCAAACATAGCCAAAATCATTCAAAATATACTGTCCTTTAAATCAAGAAAAAGGTAAGAAAGCCTTTGTAGAGTCTGTCCTGCCTTACATAGAAATTGGCAGCACATAGATAATTTAATAATGGATATTGGGTGTATGTGAGAATGTATGTCAATGCTTTCATAAACAACAAAGAATACAGTCACTTTAAAATCTAACCACATGTTATTTGGCCTGATTGAAACCTATCTTCCAAAGTCTTGAAATAGAGCTACATTTAGCACACAGTCTTCTTCAAATGTCTAGGTTATTTTAATATGTAAATATCAGGACCCCTGTTCCATCAAATATTGTCCATAAAATAAAACGACAGAGTAACAGAAACTTCATATTTTTCAAATCAGACAATGGGTTTTATAGTGAAAATATTTTCACCAACAATTTAAATTAAACTATGCTTCAGGGCACAAAAGACTGAACTTATTCAAGTAGTCTCAACCTTTTCTCATTCGTTTGGAATATTATGCACAGGTGTGCTTTGAAGTTTATAAACCATGCCTCAATACTTTTAAAATAACTTCTGGCAAATTTAAAAAGCAGAGTGTGAATCAGCCCATGCTGAAGACGGTGGCCATGTTCATCATATTTACTACTATGACATATTAGATTATTCTCTCTTCCAATGCTCCAGAGGCACACACTCTCTGAAAAGGAAATACAGTTCTTTATGTTTGGTTCACATAATCCAGACCTGCAGTGTCAGTGCCTGAAACAAATTACTGTTTATATTAGAAACTTAGTTTAATAAATTAGGTCTGGTCCATGAACTGTCAAAGTCCTTCTAGTCTGCAATTCATATAGAACAGACGCCTTTCTTAACTAGAAGTGGCCAATGTGATTGCTTCCTCCCTGCCATTACTACATTCTGTAGGTTTAGTTATCTACTGCCCACAGAGAATTAAAAACAATTTAAAAGGGCATCTGGAATAAAGCAGTCTAACGGAAAAAAAAAATCTTTCCATATACAATAACTTTCTGTTTAGGTCAGAGAATTATTCAATAATTGGCACTTGTTTAAATAGACCATTCGGGATCAGTTTGGTTTTCTGATCGCAGATTGAGTTACAGGACAATTTTTTTTCCAAACTCACTCTGCAAAGTCCTAATTTCCAGCATGTTTGTGGCACCACTGTGATTAACAGAGTAGCTAATTTTTGTATAAGAGACAAACGCATTTTTCAAAAGTGTTGTAAATAATTCACTAATTTTTCCACAGATTGTTTATAAATTATGAATTTTAGTTTACTTGCCCTAGTTTAGAAAAATATACCGGTAAAACAGGGGATCTAAAAGTGGTAATTTTAGCTTATGAATTTATACAATTTAAATTTCATGAGAAAGCTGGGTTCTTCCATCTTTCATGCTACTTTCTTCACAAGCATCCTCTAAGAGTTGGATCAAGACAACCGTGTGGTCCGCTTGGGCCACATCCACCTCTTGCTTTGTTTTTACTCAACACATGAACAGTTGTTGCATAAAAAGTTAATAATGATGCACATCTACAAAGATTAAGTAATAAGGCCATGGAAGTTTACATCAACTCACATCAACACTTATAAATTGAGATATACAAATACTTTTTAACTGCAAGAGTATTTTTTTAAGGCCACTTGGAAAACCTATGTTGTAATGTGTTGTCTTTTGGAGTTGTTCGGTCAGTAAACTCTCAGTTTTAGAATTTCTATGCAAAGGTTCAATCAAGAAATTTGCTCAGATCTTGAGTGCTAGACAGAGAAGGCCTTCATTGACATTTTAACACTTGTGTCCAGTAATACACTGACATTTCAATAAAGGAAAAGTTAGTCTTTGTATGGAATGAGATGATTTACTACAACAAATAACAACAACAACACAAAACCTATCAAACAAGTTTGTTAAATCTTATAAGATTAAAGCATTCACAGTAGCTACTACAAGCAGTTTCCAATTTGGAGATATTTGCCCATTAGTAAAATGAAACACAGGTCAGCCATCGCTGGCGCCTCTCTACCAGCAACACAGAGCTTTGTGAATATGCAATCTTATTTTAAATTTCACTCTTGTTCTTTGATCTTTCAAATGATTATAGTTTTCCTGGAGTGAAAAATAACTTAAACTTACTAGACTTTTTAATATCTTTACAGCCAAACTGCTACAATTCTCACTTTGCTAATCTGTAATTCTCACAGAAGAACTGGCAGCGTTACCCGGCCTTTAGCAAGGACCCTGAAGTGAAATCACTTAAAACTTCCTCTATTTTAATTTCAAATGATATATTCTGTATATAAACCACACATATATGCTCTATCAAATACATCGACATGTACCTGTGATGTTAACATTTCTTCCTGGTGCCATCGGGCTGGGACATTCGAGCATCATGGAAATGCTGGTTTATTATAACAGGTAGGAAGCTCAGATGTCAGTAGCTGCTTCTCTCTTCTTCCTTCTCTGGAAGCATTCTGAAGGCCCAGGTGATTTATCTAAGATGTCATGGTTGAGTAGGGGAGGGTTTAGAATTTGAACCTGAATCTCCTTACCTTAAAGGTTTTGCAACCCTGGTTGTCCATTAGAATCATCTGGGAAGCTTTGGAAAAAAATATCGACATCTTAGTCCTATCTTATATTCTTAGCTGATGTGGGGCAGGGCCATAGCTTGGAGATTTTTTTGTTATCTCCCTGGTGATTGGAAAATGGCCTAGATTTAGAACCCCTGGACCATTGCTCTTCATGTCACCATTTTACATTTCAAAGGACCGAAATCATATTTCCAGATTTATCATCATCATTCCACAGTCTCAGTTTCTCCTCTAAAAGCAGTTGACAAATGTATTTGAATATTCAGAGAATAAAACTGAAATTTTATAAGGAAAAACTCCATTTTATAAGAACCCAACTGTTCAGGACCCCTAAGAAGCTAGATTATGACTACTGCATTTCAGTTTAAATAGCAATAACTAATCACGAGAAAATATTTATGTTTATTCTTTAAAGTACTGGGAGAGAAAACATCTTAATAAGGAATTAAACAAATATCTGCTAAAACTCAAAATCTATTTCCTCCTATAAATCTAAGGATATAACATAATAAAAAATATAAGTACAAGAAAATTAAACATCTTTTCCAAACTAATTGCAAATTCAAAAAATAAGTGGAAAACAATACCTTTGATATATACCAGCCATAACAAGATATCACTTTTTTCACCTAAAAAAATTATGCCTCCACCCACTGCCACCATCACATTTTTAAACTTATTTAAAATACCTTATGTCCATGAGCATTTTAGGAAACTAGGCACTCTCACACTCTGCTAATGATAATGTAAGTTGATTTAATCTCAGCGCCGGAGGCAAATTGTCAATCTGTTTTACAGACTTAAATTGTCCATTTCTTCTGACCCAACAATTTTAATTTCAGGATTTACTTTAAGAAGATATCAGAGAGATGCATGAAAATTTATACAAAATATGCTTTATAAAGTATTATTAATAAAAGCTGGGCATGGTGGAACATGCCTATAATCTCAGTATTTGTGAAAATGAGACAGGAGGATCGCAGGTTCAATGCCAGTCTGAACAACTTAGTAAGACCCTCAGCAATTTAGTGATAGCCTGTTTCAAAAACAAGAAAATAAAATTAGCAAGTTCGCTTGGAGGTAGAATGCCCCTGGATTCAATCCCCAATATGGCAAATTATATTTATATAATAATAAAAATATAAAATACTGGCATCAACCTAAACATCACTAACAGGTAAAAGGACAAATAATGATAGGCCAACCATATTATACAATATTATCAGCCTGTAAAAATCAACACTAAAGAATATTCAATGTCAAAGGAAAATGGTCACAATAAAATATGTAAAAAAGCTATGAAACAGCCTGGCATGGTGGCATACACTTGTAATCCTAGTACTTGGGAGGCTGAGATAGGAGGATTGCAGGTTCAAGGACAGATTCAATGAGTAGTAAGACTCATCAGCCTAGTGAGATTCTGTTTCCAAATAAAAATAAAATAGGGAATAGGGCTGGGAGTGTAGCTCAGAGATAGAATGCCTCTGGGTTCAATCCCCAGGAACATACACACACACACACTTGCACACCCAATGCTATGAAACAGAACAATCTCTAATCTCTATTTTGCGTATGTATATAGATACTGAGCATATACATACTAGTATACAGAGACATTCTTAAAAAGAGAGATTTACATGTATATACATAGAGGCACAAAAATAGATTTGAAAGAAAACTACCAAAATATTACCCAATTAATTATGTTTGAGTAGAGAAATAAACACTTTTTATATTGTTTTTTTGTCACTTTTGAATTTTGAATTTTTTATATTCAACACAAATTCTAAGATCATAAAAATAGCTATGTTTTTTCAAAAAGCCCTGTTTTGATCTTGGGATCAATATATCCCAATTTACTAAATGTTTTGGAGTGCAATCTGTATTGTTACCTGGGGAGAGAGTCATGCAGCGCTTGGGAGCAGATCACCCAACCTGGGCCCCACAGGTGAGTTAAACTGACTTCCAGGAGGCAGTAGAGGAAAAGGACAAGAAGTGAGCATTGTATGCCTCCAATGAATGAAACCCTGGGCTAGTTTCATCTGTCACTTGATTCAGTCGCTTCTGCAATGCTATGAATTATATGCTATTTTCCCAGATTTCCATTTTATAGATGAAAACACTGAGGCTCTGAGTGGTCCACCAACTTATCTGACACACAATGCATTGTGTGTGTGTGTGTGTGTGTGTGTGTGTGTGTGTGTGTGTATGTGTGTGTATGTAGGGGGGGACTTATGATACCTAATTTCAATCAATAATTTGGAAATCTTCATATCTTATGGACCAAACTAAGACTCTGATCAAAATATAAATTAGTGAGAAATGAAGTGATTTCCTGTGTGCAGTGGCATTTGGGAGTCAGTAAAAAAAGAAAAGGAAGCACTGTGTGCCGCTACTGACTCTGGTTGGAAGCCTTCAGGGTATGTCCTGAGCAAGGCTGAGGACAGCTGTCATCACTAACCCCTCTGGACTCGGTGGAGCAAAATCTTAGAGAAGTGAAAATCATTGCCTCTAAAATCTCATTCGACCTAACTCTAATCCTTGAAATATCTGGCATATCAAATTTTACAAACCAAGAGAACTATAAAGAAAAATTTACCACTTCTACAATAACAGAAAAAAGAACTCAGAAGAAACTGATGTTTCTGTACCACCTTGGTTCCAGATTTTAACCAAAAGCTAAATATAAGCAAAGAAAATTACTAGTGCCTACAATTTAAATCAACTGTCAGAAAAGACCCAATTAATAAGACTCTCAATTTTTAACTCGCAATATCTTTTATTTGTCTTAGCATTTCTAGCATAGGCTTGGGAACCTGGAATGAAAACATTTTCTCATACAAAAAAAAATCCCTTTTTATTGTGCAATATTTTGTACTCTCTTTGGAGGATCAGTATTTTATACTCAAAAAGGGAGTAAATTTAAACAAATAAACAAAAACAAATAAATCAAGTGAAGAGCCCATGTTATATTTAGAGCATAATTTGGATTGTATTTATCTATCATTCCACTTAAAATAACCCAGTAAATAAAATCAGATTATCTAATAATTATAAAATCAGATTCTCCTACATTATAAAGTCAAAACTGCTGTTAAAAGAAATAGTGTAACCAGACATGGTGGTGCATGCCTGTAATCCCAGCAGTTTCGAAGCCAGCCTCAGCAATTCAGCAAGGCTCTCAGCAACTTAGCAAGATCCTGTTTCAAAATAAAAAATAAAAAGTTCTGGGATGTAGTTCAGAGGTAGAATGTCCCTGGGTTCCATCCCTGGTACCAAAAAAAAAAAAAATAGTATTCTACTCATGTCACTAACATCTTACCTCACTAAAACAACAGAAAACTTAAAATTATCATTTAAGAATGCAAAATTTTTCATTTTTTCAAAACCCAATGTTTTATCATTTCTGACTCTTTCCCTCAACAGTACTATGGACAAAGAAATATTTGGTAGCCCAGGAAAGTAGAGAATGGTTCCCTCAATCCTGACCTTAACAGGGTTAGAAATTACTAGCATAATCATTTCTAAAGCATCCTTTTTAGAGGACAAGTATTTTAATTTCTATAATGTTATAACAATTGTGGCCTAAGTTGATTCATTTCTAAGTTGTTTCAAGCAATATGGCAGAGATCCTTGAGGGGACAGGACAGAGCATGAGTATGTTTTGATCGGAAAAGCATACTGTGGCACCACAATAAAGCCTTGGAGAAGCAGAATAAAGGAGGAGCTTTGTTTAAATTGCTGAGCAAAAGATTGTAAACACATTTTCATCATTTGATATTATACTTCAAACTATAGGAGCTTCATTTAAAGAATTTTTTTCTTTTTTTAAATTTTAAAGATTTTTATTTTATTTTTTATTGCTGCATTGTAGTCATGCATGATAATGTTATGTACAAATACGAATGCATCACTATGAATCTCACTATCCTGTATGATTTGGTCTGTTTCACCATCACCCCCCCTTTTTTCTTCTAACTCATTTAAAGTGACACAGAAAAACATAAAAATTGCATATACTTATGGGGTACCATGTAATGGTTTTGTTTATTTGTTTGTTTGTTCATATTGGGGAACCCTAGGGGCATTCTGTCCCTAAATTATACCACCAGCCCTTTTTACTTATTTTTGTTTTCTTTTGTTTTGAACAGGATCTCCCTAAGTTGCTGGGGGTCTTGCTAAATTGCTGAGGCTGGACTCAAACCTACAATCCTCCTGTCTTAGCCTCCCAAGTATTGGGATTACAGGCATGTGCCACTGTACTAGGCTCATGTGATGTTTTGATACCTGTATGTGCTGTGTAATGTTTAACTCAGGGTAAACATATATACTTATAGCCTCAAACATCTTTTTAAATGGTGAAAACATTCATAATCCTATCTTTCTAGCTTCTTAAAATGTACAGTTCATTATTGTTATCTATAGTCACTAGAACTTCTCTTTCCTCTCTAGCTATAACTCAGTACCCACTGATCAATTTCTCCCAGCCCCCACCACTCTCCACAGCCTTTCTCTTAACTTCCTATAGTAATTTGTTTATAGTAAGTCTTATTTAGCATCAATCTCCTACCCACAAGTTTCTATCTATGGCTCTAAATATCCCTTTTTCTTCTGCTACTTTGAGATTCAAAGTCCCGTCAATAGATTCAAGGATATCTGAACCCACTTGGGTGATACACACTACACAGATGCAAAATAGTCTTGGAATGACTGGCCTGGCTGGAGAACTTCAGAGTGTTCTTAGCATACATGAGAATATTGAAGGATGTGGTCTTCCTAGTATTAGAAAGACAGATGGCATCGCTATGTCAACTTTTCCTCCTATTGCATGTCACCAACAGTTTTCAAAATTTTTCTGTACATCTTCACGTGTTCACAATGATCAAAAGTAAAATATGTCTCTAATACAAACCTCAAATTGAAATCCATGATAACTTGTAGAAAATGAATTGTGCTACTTTATTCATTTCTAGCTTGCTTTATGCTATCATCATAAATACTTACAAGACAGCTGGTGGAAACTGACTCCAAATGAGAATTTATACTTTACATTTTAGTAAAGTAAGTTATTTTAAAATTGGTCCCACATTTTCTTGAACACCTAGGCATGTCTCTTGTTTGAATTTTCTTTGGAACACCCTTCTGAAATAACACTAACTGAACTATAAAATATTTTAATTAATTCAACTTCTAAACAACTTCTAAATGCAGCATCTACCCATGCTCTTTAGTTTGTATACTTGCAATGAAATGAAGAGCTTAGTTTTTATTTAGCCGCCATTTTCTCTTTTCATTATAAAACATCAAAAATAAATCGTTGGATGTTTTCTGGGTTTTTTTTCCTTGTTATATCTTTGAGTTCTCTGTATTTCATCTTATTACATACATAATCAAGCTCAACATTATGTAGCAGCCCCTAGAGGTTTTCATTCTCCAAGTGTAGGTTCAGCAGAATTTTGTATGAGAAAAAAAAAAAAAACCTCCAAGAAATTATGTTATGGAAAAAAATTAATACACCATCCCTTCTCACTATTCTTTGTGACTCTTTGGAGCAGCATTTCTATAGATCTCTTTAACATATTTGCCATTATTCAACCACTTTTACCTATGCAACAAAAAGAACTATAATTATGTATGTTGGTTGTTAAAAATGAATAAAAATAATCCCAATGATGCATTCCTGAGATCACAGAGAAATGGAAATGCTCTTTAAAAAAAATTAGGAATTGAAACCAAAGATATACATGTGAATCAGTTCATTTATATATACAGGCTCCACTTTGTTCTAAACAGTATTTGTGGAAACTTAAAATATGGCAGAAGGTCTGAGTTTGCTATATTAACCCACTAAGAATGCAGAGAAAAAGGTTAGGATTAGGCAGAAGTAAAGAGACAAGTTACCTACATTAGTCAAACCAATTCAAAACAAAAATGTTGAGCATCTTTACTTACAAAAGTCACTGTACTTCTAGAATCTTAAGGGTTAAAAAAATAGAGAGAGAAACCACCACTCCTACTTACACTTGGTCTGAAATCCAAAAAGGCATGTTAAAAAGTAATTGTGTGTCAGTCCTATACTGGGAAGACCAAGACAAATCAAACATGGGCTCAGCTTAAAGGAAATCACAGTGTAGAAGAAGGAGATGGTTGAGTGATTCCACTGTAATTGTTCTGACATATTTCACTTGGGATAAAATAAGTGTATAAACAACAGTAATGCAAGATTTCATAAGAGAAGTAGAATGAGAATAATCGAGCAATGAGAAATATTTCAGTAATGAAAAATGATCAAGCAAAGAATCAATACGTGTCAGCTATATGAAAATATTCTTGTAAACTTTACATATGTCATCTCATTCTCCTAGAGCAACTCTGCCACCACTTACAGGCGACAAAACTGAAGCACAAAAAGGTTCAGTAGCTTCCCCCAGGACAGTCAGGAGAGAGTTAGGATATGAATGCAGGAATTCTGTTTCCAGGGACTGGACGTTGAACCATACGGCATTTCAGAATGCATAGAGATGAAGGGGAAGAAGAGCCTGGGACTGGAAGAGGTCTCTGGTAATGGCTCTGGAAGGAGTTGGTATATTTCACCTATTCAGCAAATATTATTGAGAGTCCGTTGGGTAAGAGACATCATGCTAGGCATGCAGTTATATACTGGCACATAAGTAAAAGAAGTGTAATAGATAAGGCAACTTGAAAGATAGGTGGAATTTCTGTAGGAAGAGTTGAAATAGCGCAGGAACAGGAGATAGAAGAAGAGGAAGAAGAAGGAAGATCAGAATGAAGGGAAGCAGGAAGGGAAAAAGAGATGCAAAAGGCTCTGAGTATATCCCCTGAGCCAGAGACAAATTCTGAACTTATGTGTATGATTGTGTGAGCAAGTCTACCTGGAAGGAAATCTGCATTTGGTGGGTATGTATAGCGGCCCTGATATTTATGTAGCCTCTATTTATTTTCTGTTTTCTTGTACTTGCATTTTGAATTGGGTGACAGTGTTAGGTGAATCAATTTGAAAGCATGTCCATTTCCTTTGTCAACATTTACTCATTCAATATTGCTGTTTCTTAATTAATCATTTGACTAATATTATCTGTGCCCCAGAAGTTCAATTAGAGACGCATCTTTATTATAGACAATAAACAATATGTAACAAGTGATGTAACCCAGCAAGCATGGGTAAAGCATGCATTATTTTTTATTTGCTTTCAAACTGCAGAGCAGGCTGAATGATAGACAATAAACAAGTCATTTTGTATGACTTTTGTGGGACTTGAAAAGAATTTTGACTTAATGGAAATCGATGCTTTGTTGGGAGCCCTGCAAAAGAAGCAATAGAAGATCCACATGGTAAGTGCCCCAAACATATCTTCACAAGTGAGACGGTCATGTTTGACTCGAAAATTAGGTGGTAAAGGTCAGTTTGTAGTGTAGAATTAATAGGTGGTATCTCACTAAGACTCTTCACCTCCTGCCTTGAGAAAACTTTCAAGGTTTCTACAGATAAAGAGAAGGACTCAAGGACCTGAGACACCTCAAATATGTAGATGACACTGTCGTCTTTTACTTAAGCTAAAGACCTTGAAGCAGTGGTGAAAGAATGTAACAGAAGAGCAAAGAATCTGGATCATTATATAAAAGAAGCATATGCAAAATCACATGAGTACATACATTCAAGAGGCAAAGCTGGCTACAGGAAAAAAAAAAAAAATTAGGCATTGCAAAGAAGTGTTTGTTGAGGCCATATGGCACACATTGTTACAAACCAGAAAGGTTCAGAAAGCAAAAGAGACCCTTGTTAGAGTCTCTTCAGAGCAGAAAATGAATAGTTTTCTACTAGAAAGAAACTATCCACTAGAAAGAGAGAGATGATACTAGCACATGCCCAGTTTGGGCAACTACAGTGAAAGCATGCTTATTAACACTGAGACAGAATAAAATTCTTGTAATAAAACAGAAAATGCTTTGTGAACAGAGAAAAGAAAAATCAGTTAGTGGCAGATTAGGGTCAACATGTACTAGAAAGAAAAATGCCTTGCCTTCCTTGAAGATGTTATACTTCAGAGGTATAGGATGAGCCCCATACCTCCCTAGAGTGAACAGCCCTTCCTAGTAGGTCAAAGAGACCCGTCAGGTCCCTTTGTGAACTCGAATCTTAGTCTTTTAAGGTTATGTAGATGAAAATCTTCAAAGCATATAGAACAAAGATTCAAACCTATGACTCTCCTACATTTTACAATAAAGCCTGACCATAGCTAGATTTCTTTACTTGAATTCAGAGGTGTGATAATGAGAGTACTCAAAGAGGAGGCCAGTCCCTTATTAATACACATAAGAAAAAGTGTTTTCACTATCTTAAAAGGTACAAGACTTTTCTAGGATCTTTATAAAATAGAAAATATTTCTCTTGGAGTCAAAGGAAGAAGCAAATATTGAAATAATTTTCACCAAAATGATGATTCTCTTCACAGTACATTAATGAGTGAATACTTGCTAAGTGCCTTTTTCCATGTGTTAAATATTTTGCTAAGGGTCAAGGTGAATGAAATGGACAAGTCTGCTAGACAAGCTTTCAGTTTAATAAGGAAGTGAAGGAAGAAGAATAAATAAATGATGATAAATTAAATAATTATAAATGTACAAAGAGATGTTAAGGTGTACAGATTTCTATAACAGTATATAAAAAATCCCCAAATTAATAAGAGGGTCAGGAAACTGAGTATAAGTGAGTGACTTCTAGACAGAGACCTCAAAATACAGAGATATTGTGGTGGTAGGGCTGTGCATGGGGCATGCATAAGGGTATGGTGTGTACGTATTCACACATCTACAAGGAGTAGAGGACAGAAGGAGGACAGATAAGAGAAAGGAAAGATTAAATCTCCAAAGAGATAAAACAAAGCCTGGCATGGTGGTGCACCCTTGTAATCCCAGTACTTGGGAAGCTGAGATAGGAGAATTGAAGGTTCCTGGCCAGCCTCAGCTACTTAGTGAGGCCTTCCACAACTTTGTGAGACCCTGTTTCAAACTAAAGAATAAAATATAGGGCTGGGGATGTAGCTTGGAGGTAGAATGGCCCTCGGTTCCATCCTCAGTACCAAAAAAAAAAAGAGAGAGAGAGAGAGACAGATAAAACAAGTCCAGTATCCCTTGGATCTTAGGCAAGTGAGTGGTGAAATCAGAACAGAAGATCATGTAGAACTTGTAGGTCAATATCAAGACTCTGGGCTTCATTCTGTGAGCAATGGAAAGACATGGATGATGGCCAGCCAAAACTGAGCTGGTTTTACCCTCCAGAGACTAAGGGAAAAAAATATTAGGTAAACTTCTAGCATTTCTCTGTCTCAGATATAAGACTTTGGAGGATGAGATCCTTGTTACACTTACCTCTGTGCTGTACACCGTGCTTCCTAAGGGATAAAGCAGAGACATAACCAATTCTAATGCAGCAGGAGAAGCTACATGGACCCTAATGGGAGAATGAATAGAAACTACGAGAAATCAGCAGCAGGAAAGGTCACTTACAGAGGGAAATAGGGCATCATCATTCCCTAAGAGATGTCACCTGGAAGAATGGGTATAACAGGCTAAATAATGGCCCCAAATCCTTAGAACCTGCAAAACTTATCTTAAATTTCAAAGGGGCTTTGCTGGTATGACTAAATTAAGGACCTTGAGATAGATGATTCTAGAGTTCCCTGGATTATCTGGGCAGGCCCTAAGTGTAGTGCCATGGCAAGGGTCATTATAAGAGGCAGGCAAGAGGATTATAAGAGGAAGAAGGCAATGTGGTGGGGTGTTGTGAGCTAAGAAGAGCAGCCTGCTTCTGGAAACCAAAAAAAGCTAGGAAACAGATTCCCTCCCAGAGCCTCCAGAAGGAACTAGCCCTGGCACATCTTGATTTTAGTGCTGCAAGACTTACTTCAGACTTCTGACCCCAAAAATGTAAGAGAACACATTTGTGTTGTCTTAATTCACTAACTATGTGACAATTTTATAGCAGCAATAAGGAACTTAAAAAAGGTACAATTCCAATAGAATATACAGAGAAACTGCCGTGTCAGTAGGACAACGATTTGTCCCAACTTGCCCAGTATAGTCTTAGTTAACACCTATCACCCCAGCTTATTTATTATCTGTATCTCTTTTCTCTCCCATAAGTACTCTAGTTGGAATTATCAATCTGTGTTAAAAACAAAACAAGCCGGGCATGGTGGCACACGCTTGTAATCCCAGTACTTGGGAGGCTGAGACCAGAGGATGCAGGTTCGCCGCAGCCAGCCTCAGCTACCCAGTGAGGCCCTCCCCAACTTAGTAAGACCCTGTTTCAAAATAAAGAATGAAAAATAGGGCTGGGGTTATAGCTCAGAGAGGTAGAATGCCCCTGGGTTCCATCCCCAGTACCACAAAAAAAAAAAAAAAAAAAAACTATTGGGCAGGTGTTAGGAATCGCAAACAGATCTGAAGGCAAAAGGGACATTTATGTGGAAGCAGCCTCTGCCTTCCCTTCTCACCAAAAGCCCAAGTTGCATAAAACATATGTCATGAAATAACCACCAAAATGCCTATAAAAGCCTCCAAAATTATCCATTGCTATACTGCTTGGGAACTTAAATAATGAAAAAGTGACTCCTACATACATTAAGATGGAAAGACTAAAAGGAGTAAGACCTCCATAATCAGGCCAGCCATGTGCCAAGTGGAGTGCTGGAATCCTTGAGATGAAGAGGGGAGCAGTGCATAGTCTGATAATGTTAATACCCGCCAGATGACCCACAGGTATGGGACAACCCATCCAGGACTTCAGGATGGCTTTAAAGTGAAGATGCCATGTTTTGTGGAGTTTTTTAAACTTTTATTCTAAGTAGATTTGAGATTTCCAAAGAGGGGGATACCTCTGGATTAAGCGTGTTAACGGTATCTGAGCTATGTCATACCCTACCTCGTTTCATACCTCCCCTAGCAGCTGTGTAAGAGGACTGTCTCATCACAAGGGGGCCGTTTGGCTTGCCCTCCTGGGTCATGCCACCTTCCTCCTAGGAGTCTCATTACTTTTGTCTCTTAAGAAGCAACAGTGGTGCCCAAGTTTCTCTCATTTAAGTTCCCAACTCTTTTTTCTTCTGTTTCCTATCCTGGCGAATCCATCACAACCTCACAGTCTAATTCAGGAGCCCCGCTCACTTTTCACACACACACATACATGTCCCTTCTCCCTTGTGTTATTAGCCTGTGCGCTCTTCTACACAACGAACACTCTTGGCTTTCACAGAACCCCACTGGTCCTTCAAGGACAAGCTTGTGAATTCCTTTAGGACACCTATCGCTCCACAAGCCGCTTGCTTATCTGAGTATCTGTTGCATCTATATGTTGAAGTGGATCAACAGCTCTGAAGCCACCTGTTGATCCACTTCAGTGTGTCAAACTCTCCTCTAGTCCCTGGTACATAATTGATGAATTAAAAGAAAGCCTAGTCCCTTCAGATAAACTATCAAAAATCAAGAAGCACCCTAGGTGTGGTGGTGAACACCTGTAATCCCAGTACATGGGAGGCTAAGATCGGAGGTTTGCAAGTTTGAGACCAGCCTCAGCAACTTAACAAGGCCCTTAGCAACTTAGTGAGATCCTGTTTCAAACTAAAAAAAAAAAAAAAAAAAAAAAAATAGAGCTGGGGGTGTATCTCAGAGGAAGAATACCCCTGGGTTCAATCTCTAGTACTACACACATAAAAAAAATCAATAAGCAAATAATGATTTATTATAAGTGTCATGAAGGAAATGATCAGAAGACAGTGCTACAGAACATTTCAAGAGTGTTTAAACAGGGAAGTTGCTAAGGAGGTGATATTAAACCTAACAGCTGAGAAGCCCTCGGCCATGCAAAAATTCCACGTATGCCATTCATGACTAATAGTGTCAGAGTTAGAAGTAGATTTAGTTTAAATACCTCAAGAGGACACAAAGTAGAACTCCAAAACCCTGCACAACTCTCCTGAGACTGTGTACACCCCTAGGTGAATCTAGAACAAAACCTGGTTCTCCTGATTTCCACTGTGAAATCTAGCTCACACATCACCTCCACTGGTCATTTTCTAATTGTCTTAGAATGTTTGATGAGCAAAAAGCTGTATTGTAAGCTTTTAATTGCCTATAAATCTGCATATATAAAAGGTGTTCAATATTTACCAATCATGGGTTGGCTTTTCCTTTTGTAACAGTGGCTGTGTTTTGCTCCTATTTTCAGAGCACTTTCACAGTAGCACACACAATAGTGAGTTGGTGTGAAGCAGTGTTATGCAGGAAACATGACATCTACACATCTGCACAATGGAGGAATTCTGGTTTTACCTAACATCCGATAGGAAGCCACTCTTCTCACTACTCAGAGCCCACTCGTACCAATATTCTTACAAACATGGCATCATGTTCCATTATTATCCCTTTTAAAAATGCAGTAGCCAAGCCGGGCGTGGTGGCGCATGCTAGTAATCCCAGCATTTGGGAGGCTGAGACCAGAGGATCCAGGTTCAAGGCCAGCCTCAGCTACCTAGTGGGGCACTCCGCAACTTAGTGAGACCCTGTTTCAAAATAAAGAATAAAAAATAAGAGCCGTGTGTGGTGGCGCACGCTTGTAATCCCAGCATTCGGGAGGCCGAGACAGGAGGATCCGGGTTCGCGGCCAGCCTCAGCTACCTAGTGAGGCACTCCGCAACTTAGGAGACTCGGTTTCAGAATAAAGAATAAAAAATAGGGCTGGGGATGTAGCTCGGAGGTAGAATGCCCCTGAGTTCAATCACCAGTACCAAAAAAAAAAAAAAAAAAAAAAAAAAAAAATGCAGTTTATTTTTTCCTTCCTTTCCTATCCCTTTTAAATGACAATATACCTCTCTTGTGGTAGCCAATGTTAACCACCTGGTCTGAATCCTCATTCTCATTACAAGTTTTCTTGTTCTTACAATTGCTTATAAAGATACATGTATATAGCATACAGGTTCTCTGAATCTTTATTATCCCCAGATAATTGTAGACGTCATATTTTTCTGGCTTAACTGGTATATATCAAATTAATTCTTTTTACTGGCCACATAATATCTCATAAGAATAAATTAAAAATTATTTGATACCCCTCTGGTGCTAGCCATTCACTAAGTCATTCATATTTGTATATGTCCATATCTCACTCTGATAAATCAATCACGCTGGTCTTGGTTTGGAATTTGAGGGTTATAGTACTGATGCCCATTGGATTATTTTATGCAATTGAACAGGAATAGATACTCTTCAATAAATCTATCATTTTTCCTTTATTTTAATTGACCAATTAAAGTCATATGTATGTATTATGTTTAGGATGAGGCTTTAAAGTATATATACATTGTAGAATGGTTAAGTCTAACTAATTATCAGATGCATTTCCTACCTCATATAGATATTCTCTTATAGTGAGAACACTTAGCATCTACTCTATCTAAAAGAGGCAGAAGAGTCACAGGAGGGATTCCAGAAGAGAGATTAAAATTCTTGAAGATAGATGGAAGTTCAAGCTTTGAGAGATCCCATAACCCTTAATCCAGGAGGTGTAGAGTTAAAGATAACTTAATTTGCATTCATATATACACATGCAAACTCACATTTCCTTATTATGTCAGGTTGGCCTTTTGATTATTTCCAAGGGCAGGACTGGCCTTGTTGTTGGTTTGCACATCACTGTATTCATTGCATTTCTGATTGTGCTTCTATTGTGCTCCTTTAGTTCTTCCTACATTATCTCCTTTTTATAAGCATAAAATATGAGGAAATCCACTTTTTTTGTTGTTGAAGTCCATCAAATTTTCAGTAGTTTCCCATAAAATGTGTTTATAATACAATGGATTTTAAGGGCTTACATGGTTGTACTTATGGATCCTCCTTTAATTCCTTCAGAGATCATATATAAAGTGATGGCTTGTGAGTAGGTCTCTAGAAGGTTAATGAACATAATTGTGTGGGTTACATAAGTGCTTTTGTTTCTTTGAATAAACCGTGATGACCAGGTACTTTAACATGGATAGCGGAAAGGCAAGTTTGCTACTTTCGGGTAATCCTAAAGTGTAACAATGCATAATTTTTATATTATTAAATTATGAATTTTCTTCTAAATCCTTCAGTTGGCTACCTTTAGTTATATCTCATAATATATATATGGGGCATGTTAAGCTCAAGGGTTGAAACAGTCATATTTTCTTTATAAGTAGATTGTTCTATAACATTGTTTCAGTCAGCATTTTCCCTGCTTTGACCCAAAATGCTTGATGACCAATTCTTAGAGGAAAGAAGATTCGTTTGCTCACAGTTCTGGAGATTTCAGAGGTTCCCATCTAGGTTATGTCCCTGGAGGTTAAGGCATGGGGGTAGGAAGCAGAGAGAAGGCAAGAGTGGAGGGGCTCTGCTTTCACATCATGGAGATCAGAAGCAGAAAGAGAGAGCAAGGGGAGGAGGGACTTACATATAGTCCCCATGGCCACACCCCCAGGGACCCCTCCTCAGCAACCAAGCTTCACCTCCAACACGGCTACCTACAAGAGGTCTGAGAGACATTCTAAATCAAAACTATAACACACATCATTTTTCGAATTTAAAATTATTGATAAACATTTCAGATGGGAAAAAAAAAGTAACTGCTAGTATCAGGGCACTTATTGCAACACAACCATGAATGTGGACCAGGCCAGTCACCATATTCAAAACCTCACTGCTTTGAGAGCAGCTATTAGAGCTTGGGAATACAAAGGAAATACATTCTATATCACTGCACACAACATAATATGGAAAACATTTCAAATGGCCAAAAACATATTGGACATGCATTGTTAATTAGAGTTGCATACAAGCATGACAAAATTCTAGGGACCACAGTCACTGACTTAAGTTGCTGACTTTATGAGGTCTAAAAAGACAAGGGAAAGCGCAGGAAAAAGTTTTCAATGAAAAGTTAGAAAAAGCCGAAGGGAACACTGAGAAGGACCATGAAAATAGAGTGATCACCATATGTAAAACTAGGTGGTGTCATGGTTTGGAAACAGAATGTCCCTTTGAAAAGTTCATGTATTGGCAATGCAAAAATGTTCAGAGATGAAATTATTGAATCCTGGGGATTCCAATCTCATCAGTAGATAAATCCATTGAAAGATTAATTAATTTATTGGGTGATAAGCAGGCAGACAGTATGTAGTGGGAGGAGATAGGTCACCGGGGGTGTGGCCTTGAAGATTATATATGGTCTTCACCGCCTTCTGTCTCTCTCGGTCTCTCTTGGTCTCTATCCGTCTCTCTCTCTCTCTCTTCCTCTACTTTCAGTCTCCATGATGTGAGAGTGGCATCCCTCCATGCACCCTGCCCCTGCCACCACCATTTATACTTCAGAACCTGCCCTATGGATTGAAACCTGTGACATCATGAGCCCTGATAAACCTTTCTTCCTCTAAGTTGTTCTTGTCAAGCATTTTGTTCAGACATGGGAACACTGACTAAAACAGGTGGCAAAAGTTTGTGGTTGTGTTTGGGATACTGCACACATTTGTTTAGCTATACAATATAAAGTGTCTTGTAGGCGGGGTGTGGTGGCCCATGCTTGTTATTCCAGTACTTAGGAGGCTGAGACAGGAGGATGGCAGGTTCGCAGCCAGCCTCAACTACTTAGTGAGACTCTCTACAACTTGGTGAGATACTGTTTCAAAATAAAGAATAAAAAAATAGGGCTGGGGGTGTAGCTCAGAGGTAGAATGCCCCTGGGTTCCATCCCCAGTATCACAAAATAGACAGATAGATAGACAGATAGATAGATAGATAGATAGATAGATAGATAGATAGATAGATAGATAGATAGATAGATAGAGATAGATAATCTCATAGAAAGTTGATATTCCCAACAATAAGAATAAAAATTAGGAGATCTGGATGGAAACTATTCCTGTAAGGACATGCATTTTAGAATCTCAGAGCCAAGAACAAGACCTGGAACACATTGTCACTCCATAAAAATATGTGAGATGGACAGACACGTGAGTTAATGACGAGAAAACTAACACTGGCATGCAGCCTACCATGTGACAGGCACTGTGCTGGATACTTTCACCTACATTACCTGGTTTTATCTTGCAACTCTAAACTTCAGGTATTATTCTATTTTTGCAGATGAGTAAATTGAGGAATAGAGAGGATAGACCCAAGTCCAAGTTACTAGAAAGTAGAAAAACAAGGATATGAGTGGAAAGCTCTCTATTTTTTTTACATTTTTTATATTGACACCTTTACTATGTCCTTAAATAATAATTTTAAAAAATGATTTCTGGTGGAAAAGAAAGCAGTAATGGTAGGTGGAGCATGTTCTCCCTTGTGAAGAACTTTCTCTAGAGCTCCATAAGCCTCCCCACTGACTTCAGGTTCCCTACTTTCTACCATCTGTAGATGGACTTGACTTCTCCATGGGCCACCACTGGCCTGCTGCAGGTTTATTTGCTTTGGAGCAGTCACTGTCTGTGGTCACTGACCCAGCTCATTTGCAAATATTATAGAGAGTCATTTAGGAATCTTCTTTGGGGTGGTCAGCCAGCAAGGCCAACTTTATCATGTGTTACTTATCAAAGCAAAATTATATGGCTAGCAAAACAGCGCACGCAAATTATAGAGAGATGCTTACATCTTTAGGCCAGTACCCACAGTACACTGTTTTCCTTCTGAAAAAAAAACAGGTATTTATTCACATCATATTATGCTGTGAAATAAAAACGGATCTGGAATTTATAAACTAATTGACTGGAAATAATTATAGACAATGAAATAATGATGTCTATTTGTTTATTCTTTTTCCATATGTAACCTGACCTACATGTTCAAAAATGTAAACTTATTTTAGCATTTATTTGTAATTATACCATTATTTATGTTTCTGTCAAGTGATTTTTAGCATAGTATCCTTTTTCTTTTTTAGTAAGATTATTGACAAACCGATTCTTACATGAAGACCAAAGGCATGAAGAACATCTATAATACACTTCTAGTTTGCCCATCTGTGATTATTTTTAAGATGCTTCATTATTTGCCATTCAGTGCCATAACACATTAGTTATTCTTGATCATATATATGTATATGAACATATATATTGAACATAGATCTGTCAGTGATGGCCGATCATGTCTATTTCCTTATCATGATATGGCCACAGCAACAAAGACTAATAAATAGAAGATTCTTAGGCAAACACCAATTCTAAGAATACCAGTGTTTAGTCCCACAAACTATAAATGATGAGAAGAAACCTACTAAACTTATGTACATACTCTAACCACTGAGAATGGATCTGTACAACAGAAATTATTTCATTGTTTTGGTCTGAAAAATGAACTAGCAATGAGTGCCTTGAGACTCCAAGATGCAGAGTACTCTCCCACCCCCTCGAGCCCTCCTCTAGAAGAGCTCTGGTTTTAACATGTTGATGCAGCTCTGTCTGTGGTCACTACCTCCAAATATAATTATTGTTGTGCCAAGTGCCCCACATTCATTAAAAAAAAAATCAATCTATACACTTCCTGCCCTCAAAGAGTTTACAACTTGGTGGAGGAAAAAGATGATGGACAATTTTAGTGCAATAAGCTGTGCAATGTTGAGGAGTTATACAGAGGCATATGGTGGGAGGTGTATTTCTTTCACCAAATATATTGTCTTTTTTGTTTTGTTTTGTTGTTTGGTTTGGTTTGGTTTGGTTCTGGGGATTGAACCCAGGGGCATTCTACCTCCAAGCTACACCCTCAGCTCTTTTTTTTTTTAAATTTTTATTTTTGAAACAAGGTTTCACTAAGGTGCTGAGGCTAGCTTGGCACTTGCAATCTTCTTCTCAGCTTCCAAAGTGCTGGGATTACAGGTGTGTGCCACCATACCCAGCCAAATATATTGTTCTGCATCCACTGATTCACATGGTGGCTGAGGACCTTCTCTCCGATAAAGTAACTTGAACTGTATTTATGACATATCTGGCTGTTTAAAGGAAAGTCAAAATCCTGGACAGGCATTATAGTATACTTGAGAGAGAATGTATCAAATGGACAAGTATCTGGAAGAGTGAGAAGATCCCACCAGGAAAGTGTCCGAAGGGAAGAACACTGTTGCTGGTGCTTGAACCCATCCAGTTTCAGCAAATGTGGCATTATATATACACCTTGGGAAGAGGAGACTCTTGTGATTAAATGAAATAACCCTATAAGCATATCATAATCCCTGCCAATCTCCTGTGGACACCTTTCAGTGAGTAACCCCAGAGAGGGGAGAGCCTGTTTACCACGGTGGAGACTGCTAAGCAGCTGCAGCCAGCCCAGGCCCCTGTGGTACAAGGAAGGTGGTTTTAGTGGCCATGGTAACAAGTTCTTTAGACCATGAGTGGCCCAGATCAGCAAGCCAGATAATGACGTTTTCACACCCCAAGAGGAGTTTGTTCCTTATCCTAAAGGCTTTTGAAGGATTTTTAATAAAGATAGCGCTTTAGCCAATATGTTTTAAGACATTCAATCTGGTAGTTTGGTGAATGGACTGAAATGAATTAAGGCCTGAACACCCTGGCCTTGTCTGCACTGCCCTTTGCTGTCTTGACCACAGATATGCTAAGACAACACAAGCAGATTTCAGAGAAGAAAAACTGACTCCATTTTCCAGAGATGCCCTGGCCAGAAAGAATGTGGAACAGTTAGGGGGTCTTAGTCAACATTCCCACTCCTATAATCCCAGACAATTGACCCCACAATTTAGGAATATTTATTTGCTTACCATTTTTCTAGAGACTTCAGAGTTTAGTCCATGTGAGGCTCAGGGGTGGAGCTGGAGCTCAGACCATGGGGGTGGGAAGCACAGGGAAAGAGCACATGGGCTCTGCTCCTTGCATCACGGAGGCCAGAAGCAGCAAGCCAGCAAGCAGGGGGAATCAAAGACACAAGCATAATCCCTCAGACCACACCACTAGGGCCCCATGTTCTCCAGTCACACACCGTCAGCCTAGGTTTCTACCCAGATAAATCCACTGTAATGAATTTATCTGTTGATGAGATTACAACCCTCATGACTTTACTATACCAAACGTGAGCATAAATCCATGAGCTCTTCAGGAGCCTTCTATATCTAACCATGACAGGGGCTCACACTGAGCAATTAAACTATGACTAATTTTTTTTTTGGGGGGGGGGAGACAGAGGCATTCTACCTTCAAGTTACATCCTCAGCTCTTTTAATTTTTTATGTTGAAACAGAATCTCGCTAAGCTGCCAAGGCTGGTGTTAAACCTATGATCCTCCTGCCTCAGCCTCCCAAGTACTGTGATTAAAGGCATGTGTCACTCACTACACCCAGCATGACTAATAAAAAGTTAAATGTCTTATTTGTGG
This sequence comes from Graphiurus murinus, assembly GCA_004027655.1. Taxonomy (NCBI): domain Eukaryota; kingdom Metazoa; phylum Chordata; class Mammalia; order Rodentia; family Gliridae; genus Graphiurus; species Graphiurus murinus. The sequence continues at coordinate 86,270 of PVLC010000227.1, read as the reverse complement.
GGGGGGAATTGAGGAAGACGACATCATGGTTTTGAAATTGTGTTTAAAATAACAGAAAGAGATTGCAATAACCACACGTTTGGAAATTCTTTCAAAAGATAAAAATTATATGTTACATTTCAACCTTCAAATATCACTGGAAGGCAATCATTACAGTAAGTAGATCATTCAAGAAATGAATTAAATGCTTAGGCAATGGCTTCTCAAGAAATGTGTGGGTCAGTAACCCATTGTTTGGATCATAAGATACATATAATCTGTATCTTAAACTTCACAAACGACCTTCTGGTAGCCACAGAGCCTTCTCCTTGTGAATCACTCTTACCTATTTAAGTTCCACAAAATTTCCCATAAATCACTCCTTTCCTATGTAAACCATGGTCTTGAAAACAAAGGAACTGGCTTTTCAAAAAAAAAATTGTGACTCATCCCTTTCCATAATCTAAAACCACTTTATCTCAATGCTTGAGATGAAGAAATATGCACATATTACCAAATACTCAGAAGGTCTTACTTAGGCATAATTCAAATGAGTTGCGAAGCTACTCCTATGAAGTTAAGTGGAGTCTGCAAAGTCAGCAAGAGAAGAAGTAAGGAAAGAAAATGTTCAAAGGAGGAAAACACAGACTTCTAAAGTTAATGTCACTCTAGCTTCATGGAGGTGGTTGAAATAATTAACCTTCATCTACATCTGAGAAAATCCTATTCAGTTTTCTATTACCTATCAAAATATTCCCAGTAATCTTATATTTCTCCATGACATAAGCATTAGAGAGAGTATTTATAATATAAGTCTAGAGATACCCAAATGAAAATTATGTCCTCAATCCTTGAGTCTGGTTCCATATCCATGCCCAGCAGTCACAAAAACATCCTATGACCTGCCTTGCAACTTATGTTTTAAAATAACTTCACAATAATGTATGATTTCTATTCTTATTTTGTTGAAACCACTGGCATTTGCCTAACCTGTAAACAAAAACAACATTCTAGAAACCACCAGACATCAACTATGCAATTTTCTTCCCTAATACTTGGTCTAAAAGAAAGGCCACACTTGCACATTTACTGTAACCATTGTGCATGCATGCAGATCCTGCCACCATCTAGTTAAATTCATTTTTAATGAGTCACATCACAAAGCACTATATATTTTTGTTGCTATATTTATTAACATATACTTATGGGAATATAGTTATACCATTTTTCTTGTGGTGTTTGTGTTTGGACTAATTTTTGCTAATTTTCTTTTGTTTTCTCAAGGAATATTTTTGTCTTCCTAAACCTCAAGAATTGCCCTTGATGTGGTCATCAAGGAAGAATTCAAACATTCTCGTTTTCTTAGAAATATATTCCTAATAAGTATTATCTACACACTACATTCAGTCCCAGATATTAGAAATGGAGGGCAGGATATTTAATGAATGCAGCATGATACTAAGTTTAACATTTAGACTCAGGATCTATGGGGTGTAACAGTGAAGCAAAATGATGTGTGAGAATAAAAACATAATGACAAATAAATATGAGAAAGTTAGAATAACAACAGTAATGAAATCAACAATACGAGATAGTAGAAATTATTATAAGCTTTGATTTGAACAGACAGTCTGAATTCATTTCACAGAAAGTTATTTAACTTCTCAAAATCTCTTCTACTGGTAAAAGGGTTAAATAAAACATGCTTGAAAACTGCTCATACCTTGGACACATAAAGTAAATCAATACTAAATAAAACCGCAAGATAACAACTTTATTTTATTATATATATCCATGGGTATTATATGCAAATCTACATATGCTTATATCATGTTATGTATATACATGAAAAAACAGCCAAGTATACACACACACACACACACACACACACACACACACACACACACACAAAGTCTACAGTGGAGCAGAATTATGTGAAGACCTGAGTTAGATAATGTGTAGAAAGACCTTATTTTCCTATTAAGGTCAGTTATATACATGCATCATGGCTAAATAGGAAATTGGAAATTTATTTGATGTCAAGAAAAGCCATTTAGCCACTGATGATTCACATTTTGCCTGAGTCGTCTGGCAGGAAACTGGCGTATCACTTGTTGGCAAATTTGAATGGTATTAAATTGAACAGGTAAAAAATAGGCTTGAGAATTAACTAAATTAAATTTGCAATACATATTTCCGAACAGTGTGGACAAAGGAATGCTGATGTAATTTACAGAAAATACAAGGATTCATAACATAGTCATCCTTTCCAAAATCAAGCCTCTAGGGCATTCCAGACCCCCCCACCCCCACCCCCTCAGACACCAGTGTGTGGTTTGGGGATGCCTGGCCTTTGGGCCTTCAGTCTCCCCACAGCACAATCACAGGTCCTCACTCTATCAGAAGGACCATACAGGAAGGCAAAGTTCCATGCACATCTATCTAGTAAACTACATCATATTTCTGTTCACTTCTTTTATAAATACTATCTCTATTTCCAGTCTGCGTTCACTGCCATCTTGATTCTGAGTCACATCTCTACTTTGACTTCCAGTTTCTGACTATTCCCTGGACTCAGATAATCTCTTTTCTCTTGAATTTCTCTGATTCACTTTCTTCGCTGAGTGTGGTTATAGCTTGCATCTCTAATTCTGCTTTCCTCCCCGAATCCCCATTCCCTTTCATCTCTCTGATGATGCAAAGTCATGCACTCAGTCTTCCAGGTGCCTATGCTCTATTGCCAGCAAGGACTTCCTCCAGCGTTCTAATCACTGAGCAGGAGAAGGGAATCCCTATTCTGCTTCTGAGAAGGAAATTATGCCATTCTCTCCAAGGGAATGTGAGTTCGTTCTCAAAGAGGAACTGCTTGTGTTGCATGAACATTTTCGGAGGGATATTTTTTACTTTTGTGTGTTCAACATAACAACCAAAATACAATTTCAGGGGAGGTAGGAAGAACCTGGAATTGCCTTTCTTAGATGACGACTCTTTTAGTTTTTCCACAAATCCAAGTAAAATCAAAATATAACTAATTTAGAATACTAAACTAACTCCAAAGACTTGACTGGATCCTTCAGCAAAATTAGACCTCCTGGGCACAGTCCCAAGAGACAAAGCTGATGTCCTGATGTTTCAAAAACAGTAACAAAGAGAAACGAGGTTTCCAACCACCAGTCTTTTTTCCATTTTAAACACACAAGTCTTGTAGTACTGATTTTAACCATGGCAAACCCATCCTCAGCCCACAGTCTGGATATCACTGGGAGACACGGGCTCTGTCAGACTAGCATCTCTCCAGGTCTGGAATGAATGGTGATTTCATTTCAAAGGGTTCTCTATTTTTACATTACACTTCTCCAACCTCCCAAAATGTTCATAGCTATGAGTCTTTGAATCCCATCCACTGGTTTATTACAGTGTTCCTAAGTGGACAGTACAGGAGATGCCCTTTACAAAGCCAGTCACTAGCCTCTGAAACATCATATTCTTCCTTTTGCTTCTTCTTTGGGAAAAGTACTGGTTGGACCCATAATATGTAATGTATAGAAAATACAAACATTTCTCCTCATGGGACAGTTCTCCCTCCAGCCCCATCTTGCTGTAGATAATCTTTTACATCTGCTTTCTTCTCCCATCCAAACTCCATGATATCACAGTAGATAAGGCCAACTATTTCATCAGCTCATCTCCTCTTCATTTCTTAGGGGTCTGCATCCAACCAGATCCAGACTAGCTCCATAGTAGAGCCACTCTTCTTTCATGCAATGAGCTTTGGAGAGAAGAGCAACAGAGAGGAATTGACATTTTCTTAAGTAAAAGAGAAAAAAAAAACTGTCCTGTTGGAGCTGTGCTGCCACCAAGGCATGTATGACATGCTTCTTTGATTGTTGTTTGAAGCCTAGAAAACCAAAAACAGTCTGCAGTCCTATGTAAGTGGGGCTAGAAAAATATTTTTTCTTTACAAAACACTACTGGAATTGAAATACAGATCAACAACACAGAAGCCCGGAGCTGTAAATGTGCCTGCAAATGGGATGGATTCTTGCTACAGTTCAGGAAGCCACGGAGTTCTTAGACATTCCTAAACACCTGCCAAGTCATGGAAAAATCTACAGTCAGGGCAAGAAAAAACAGCTATCTAGGGATAAACTCAACTTAAGGAATGGGGCCTGACCACAGTAGTGTGAAAAGAAAGAAAGGAGAAACATGCCAGTCATGTAGCTGGCAATGGATGAGCACTGGGGATGTTGTCATAGGGCAGAGAGGCAAAGCTGAGCACAGCAACATAAAGGCTTCTGGTATTTCCCTAAATGAATGTGAGAGGCATAGGATGTGTGTACACTTGTTCGTACGTGGGAAAAGAGCTCTTCACTTCTTTAATCAAACTCTCAACAAACATTTACTTAATACCACATGTTGGGTCTGTAAGACATACAAAGGTCTGTTGATACATTGCTTTTAGCACCAGGCAGAGTAACTTTGACTCTAGCATGGCATTTACATGCCTTTCCCAGTAGGTCTTTCCCAGTTGTCCTAAATGGTTCTCTGCAACTAGAGAAGACTCATGGAAACAGAAATCTATATGTTTAAGGAGAAGTTCCCAACATAGGCCACATTATATATTCAATTTTCGAATGCAGAAAGCAAAGATTATATTATAATCAGTCATGAGTATGTATCCACAAAGACTGGGTCATCATCCACCACCCTTAAAAAAATGTCCAAATCTGTGCATGTCAGTTCTCACAACCAGAGTGCACTTTCAATACTGAACGTGACAAATAGAAAGGGCCCCATGTTTAATATTAGACTACAAGAACAATGTATGTGGGATAGCATCCATTTATATTTATAATAACATTGGGAATTTTATCTTAATAAAAATATCTTTTAATTCTACTAGAGTAAATGATTTACAGAGTGTCTGAAATGCCATTCCTGATCAACTCATCATCTCCATTTCTATCTCCAGTTCCAAAGTGTATAGAATGTGATTGGATGAATGAGTGGGTAGGGATGGATAAATGGATGGGTGGATGGATGGATGGATGGATGGATGGATGATTAGCTGTGGTTAATTATATATTTCCTCTTATCATTTATTCCCTTAAAACTCCAAACCTTCCACTGCTGTCTGAAATATATCCTCTGACATCTTCAAAGAGCACTTATTTCATTCTCTTTTACAAACTTTGATTTCATTATTTTCTTCTCTTTCATCAATTTTCAAATGCAACATTTCTTCAACTGATCCCTGATGCATCCAATACATTTGGGATTCCACAGTTCTTAAAGAAAAGCACATAGAGCCTCAATTGTACTTCTATCAGAGAGGACCTGTATTATAATGCTTAAACCTACTATACACATCTCCTATTATCTCTTTTTAAGCCCCACCAATGAAACTTAAAACACTTCTCCCAGAAGCCTGCTCTTCCAATGCATCTGCTTGATTTTCCACTGCCAAATTATTAAGTAGTGATGATCACTTAATCATTTAAAGAACTCTTGATGACACTGGTGCCTAGAGGGCCAAAGGGGGGAAGTTCCTCATGATGAGTGTCCACAAGGAGCTAAGCAATGTCAGTGGTAAGCCATAGCGGGTAGGAAATTTTTTTTAAAAAAATAGCATATGTAGCAGAAATTTAAAAAGGCTAAAACTTTAATATAAAGAGAATGCTGTCGGAAAAGAGGAGGCAACCTAGTGGTTAGAGTATGGACCCTGGCAACCATCTGCCAGGCTTCCTTATTCTGCCTGGGACACTCACTAGGCATGTGACCTTAATCAGGCTACTTACGGTCTTTCTGCTCTAATTTATCCTGCGAAATCGGTTTAATAATTGAACCTACCTTTTAAAGTTAATGAGAGGATGAAACTTATTAAATCATGTGAACTTCTCAGTTTGTGCCTGGTACATAGTAAGTGCTCAATAAATGTTAATATTATTATTATTATTATTAATTATTATTTTGGTACTAGGGATTGAACTCAAGGGCATTCTACTTCTGAGCTATACCTCCAGCCCTATTTTTAATTCTTTATTTTGAAGCAGGGTCTCACTAAGTTGTGGAGGGCCTCACTAAGTAGCTGAGGCTGGCTGCAAACCTGTGATCCTCTTTTTCAGCCTCTCAAGTACTGGGATTACAAGCATGAACTACCACGCCCAGCTTATTAATATTGTTAGTAATGATAGTAGCACCAATTTGAAGGGGGAACAGAAACAACAATAACAACAACAAAAAATAGGTCTAAGAAAGAAAAGTTCAGAATAAGGAATGTAAGAAAATCTGGTACCATCTACAGCTGCTTTTCTTACAGCTGTTGTGCTTAATTCAAATAAGTGATATGTACCCTCCCACACCCAGATATACAGAAAAAATCATGGATAAAGCAATTCACCATACTCCCCTCCCCCAAACAACCTATAAATAGCAAACCTCCTTAAATGTTCTTTCCCATGAACTACTTATTTTCTGCAACTTCTTTAAAACTAAGAGAAATGTCCCATTTTCTTTGAGTAAGACCTATTAGCAATTTCCTTACCTCTTTAATTCTACAACTAAATTTTCTTCCTTTAAGTATCCCCAAAATAGTCTTTTTTTCCCTTTGTAGTTGAAATATTATCCTAGGTTCTGAATATCCCTTTCGTGTGTGTGTGTGTGTGTGTGTGTGTGTGTGTGTGTGTGTGTGTGTTCTACCTGTTCTACCTCCCAGCTACACCCCAGCCCTTTAAAAAAAAGTTTTTTGAAAGAGGGTCTTGCTAGGTTGCTGAGAGATTCACCACATTGCTGAAGCTGTTCTCAAGCCTGCAATCCTCCTGTCTCAGCCTCTCAAGTACTGTGATTACAGGTATGCTCCACCACACCCAGCTTCCTACTCTCTTTCATTCAAAAATTCTTTATCACCTTCATCCATTTTACCCACATAAATCCAATTTTACCTACACTTTCAGTTTCACACTTTTTCACATTCATTTGACTTACATTTGTTATGATTCTACTATGATGTCTTCTGGTGTGGCTAATATGGACAACATTCCTACTTTACATAACTTGTGTTTTAGCTGGAAAAAATAAAAGCAGACAGCAAATAAGCAAACAATGTACAGGCAGTAATGGACTTTAAAGGAAATTTCAGCAGACTCAGAGGACAGCATCTGGAGGTAGAACTATCTAGATAGCTTGTTTAGAGAGGGCCTTTCTGATAGGATGACCTTAGAGCAGACACCTGAATAGTGGGCGTAAGACATATAAAGGTCTGATTTACTGTCCTAGGAAGCAGCCCAGACATGGACATTTTTAACATCAAGAAAATTATCTCACTTTTACAAACTTCCCTTTCTTTTTCTGTTAAGTAATGTTGATGGCAATAACACTACTGTAGAGTTGTTGTAAAGATTAGAAATAATGTCTGTAAAAGATTAGAAGAGGACCTGGGCTAGTAAATGATTGTTACTATTCTCTCACAGAGCTTTGGAACTTTGTTGACTGTCAACAGTTAAGAAACACCCATACTACTTGCTGAGAACTGCCTGAAAAGCATTTCAGAGTTTTCAGCAAATGATGCCAAGCTGATAATAAAGGTGTATTGGAAGGAATACAAGTTTGAGAAACTGACAAATCTCTGATTTCCAGTACTCTAATTTTTGGATATAAGATCTTGGGAAAGTTATAAAATCTCTCCAAATCTCAGTTTCTTTGTCCACATGATGGGATGTGTTATGGATTAAAATGAGATACGATAGACGGGTGTGGTGGTGCACGCTTGTAATCCCAGTATTTGGGAGGCTGAGACTGGAGGATCCAGGTTCGCGGCCAGCCTCAGCTACCTAGTGAGGCACTCCGCAACTTAGTGAGACCCTGTTTCAAAATAAAGAATAAAAAATAGGGCTGGGGGGTATAGCTCGAAGGTAGAATACCCCTGAGTTCAATCCCCAGTACCACAAAAAAAAAAGAAAAATGAGATACGATAAAGACCTACGACAATCCTTGACCTAAACAGTTTTGTTAACTTTCTCTACAGCTTTTTCCACATTTACTTAGGTAAAGTATCACCATGTGTTTATTTAACTGGATGCACAGCATTCAGCATGTTAGCTCTTATAGGTATAATGTTAAAAATGGAGGGGAAGGGGGAGGAGGAGGAGGAAGAAGGGGAGGAGAAGCAATGGAGGAGGAGGGTGGTATCATCAGTGGAGAGCAGTGGGAAGAGAGAAGAAGTGAGGAATTTGGGACATGAAGCAAAGACAACACTTAGAGGAGCTTTGCTCTAAAATGGACCAAAAAAATGGAGAGACTGCAAGTTGGAGAAGTGGAGTAAAAGGGGGCAGGAAAAATTACAAGAGAGAGGTGAAGTTTCAGGAAATGAGATGAAACAGTGCTGAATTGGTGTCCAGTGTCACAGTCGGGAGGAAAGGAAGAGTATCTCAGATAGACTGAGCAGAGTGCTGCCCTAGAGCTAGCAGAGCAGGAAGAGAGAAGAACCTCATGGAGGCAAGGGAGAAGGAGAATGCAGGAGGAAAGAAAGCCAGTCCCCAAGCTGTCACACTAGCACACACCCCTGGGTCTCTCTCAGAGGCAGCTACAAACTGCTGTAAAAAGCCAAAGCAGCTGCACCAGCAGCCAGTGTGACCCTAGAAGGTGTCCCCCTGTTGATAGGATCCAGTCTTTATTATGGAAGGGGTCCTGAAAACTGCCACTCAAGCAGATTCCACTGGGGATGGGGTAAGAGAAGGAAACAGAAAGGGGAAGGTAGGGAGTCGAGAGAAGGCCGCAGAATCTTAAACGCAATATTCACCCCCATTAAAGATAAGCTGTTTGTAAGTTTCAATGCAGGGAACATGATTCTATGTAAAAATTCTGTGGTTCTTCTTCCCAAAATCATGATTATTCTACATTCTGCTCTCTGGGAGTCCTAGAGGCAAAAAGACAAGAAAAGTCAAGATATAGTAAAAAAAAAAAAAAAAAAAAAAAAATCTGGATATTAAAACATGTACCCTGAGCTCCAAGAAAAAAATAGTAGGAAGAGAGCTCTGAAAAGTAGGAATTTACCCAGCTACAATGCAGTTTTATACATTTTTATTAATATCCTGAGGAATCCAAATGCCCCCTTTGATACTTAAGTAAGGTTTCTTTTACTTAATTATGGGTATATGTGCTTTAAAGATGAACTATGAAGTCTTTTTAAATTAAATGCCTTGATAAAATAATGAATATTAAATACACCGCAGAACCAGGATAGGACTTATCACAAGTCTCTTTGTGGCAGCTGAGGAGTGCCCCCTACAGGCAGACATGCACAATGCAGGCAGATGATAAGCAAAGAACAGCGGCAGCGTTTGAGGCTTCTCATTAAGGCATGTCAAAGAAAGGTAAGAAACCTCTGCTAAGAAAATGCAACATTAAAATATACAGAAAACATGAACTCCTATTTTTACTGTCTTGCAATTGGCAAGAAATGAAAAACTTCTGCATGGATATTTTTTTTTTCTCTACTGGACTAAAGCAACATATTAGTAAAATGTGTTTTTGCTCTTTCGTTACTTCACATCAATATTTGAACATACATGAAAATAATAGTAAAAACAAATACATTTTATTCTGTTATGCAGAAAAACCTATGTCTAGGATCAGAAGTTGATGTTAGTAACATAAGAAGAAAAATGCAACATATTCATTAAAACTAAGTTATAGAGTCCTGGTTTGAGGTTTTATTTATTCTCTCTCATAAAGACTCCACAGAGAAGTACTTGCTTCTATGAATGTTATTACTAAAATTTTAATTATTTTTAAAATAAAAATCAAGAAGGCATGTAAAACATATCCTATGGCTATCATAAAATTTAAAATAATATATACACTTATACATAAATATGTTAAAATATATTACTGCATTAATATTCAATATTTAGAGTATAAAACATATTACAATAATATTTGATAAGCAGAAATTTTTACAGTATGTCAAAGTTTTAAAATTCTCTATATAGTAATAAATTCCAGTTTAACTTTCCATTTATAAGAAAAAGGAAGGCTAAATATATATCAAAACCTTTACAATTTTGATAGAAATATTTTGAGGACTAGTATTAGCGCAACTTAAATATACTAATGTATTTGATCTCTGTAACTATTAAATTAAAATCCAGAGTACATAAATGCTTAGCAATGGACATAATAGAATTTATCTAAACTAACAGCCTTTTACATGATCTTTGAATAAATGCAGATCTTTGGAAAACTGCATTTATCATCATAAAATGTTCATTTGGACTCAGTTTCACATACATTTATGGATATCTCATAAATGTATGTGATTAAATTGATAAATTGTACTTATAAGCCATCACAAAAAGAATGTCTTTCATACTCAGAAAGAAGAGGCAATCAAGGTCATGGTTTGGTGATTTGTTTTTCTCATGGAATTTAATTAAATGCAACATAATATTTATATTTATATATATTTATTGCTTTAATATTTTATTGCATAATAACAACATTATATATTATTTCCTATAGGTTATAAAAACTAATGTACTTACTTAAGAAAAATTGCTTAA
>PVLC010000227.1:63232-70732 GCA_004027655.1 Graphiurus murinus | reverse complement strand
TGGCAGGATGGGGGTTCTAGAGACTAAGCCCAGAGGCATTCTACCTCTGCCGTATACTCCCAGCCCTTTTCTTCTTCTCCTTCTCCTTATTATTAGTATTATTACTGTCTCACTAGATTTCTGAGAGTCTCACTAAGTAGCTGAGGTTGGTCTTGAACCTTGAACCTGAGATCCTCCTTTCTCAGCCTCCCAAATACTAAGATTATAGGCAGGTGCCACCTCACCTAAATAGTAGGTACATTTTTTTTTCTTTTTTTTTTTTTTTTTTTTTTTTTTTTTTGCGGTACTGGGATTGAACTCAGGGGCATTCTACCTCCGTCCGAGCTATACCCTCAGCCCTATTTTTTATTCTTTATTTTGAAACCGAGTCTCACTAAGTTGCGGAGTGCCTCACTAGGTAGCTGAGGCTGGCCGCGAACCCGGATCCTCCGGTCTCAGCCTCCCGAATGCTGGGATTACAAGCGTGCGCCACCACGCCCGGCGTAGTAGGTACATTTTTAATCTTTTCTTATACTACAAAGAAAAAGTTAAAGAAATGAAAATGATTCAGATTCTATTACAAAGCAGTAACAATTCTAGATTTGATGCTTGTTTCTTCACTGGAATTCTAAATCACAAGGACACTAACAAAGTTCTACCTTTTTTTATATGAATGATCATGACTGTAAAATCTTTAAGCAATTGTCCTACTCAGACTTGAGTTGGTGGTGAAGCAATTGGCACCTGATACAGCCCTATGTTTGCAAATTTAAGTGCAATGGTAATAAGCAATTTGTAGCCTCAGTAGATTCATTCTGTCATCAAATGAAGAGCAGATACAACACTTAGCGGTGACAAAGGGGTGTCCCAGTATGGGTCCAACAGCCTTTTCATCAGCCGCTGTGAAGACCATCACCTGGGCCCCCACCTTCAAACCTGTCTCCCCCTTTCCTGAGTGGTAACCATCAAGATGCTTGTGACTTGGCTTGCCACAATGACTAGAGATTTATAGGAAAGAGGTTACAATAAACAAAAATAATTTAAAATGCATTAAGTAGAAAATGCCTCCTTGGACTAAACTACATTATAAATTAAAAAAAAAAAAGTTAGGAAATATTTGTAAATCTTATTTATTTTTTCCTTCCTGAAAGAAAATGACATCAATATTACTTAACAGTATCAGCAGTTGTAAGAAATGGAAAATTTTTTTAGAAATACTAAATAGCTGTTACTATCCTAGAAGATCTTAAATATAGAGGAAATTTTTAAAAACGTGGTTTTTCTTGTAATTATTTTTAAGAGTTTTGATTTTCTAAGCCATAATCAATGTACTGTATACTTCCACAGATATATGCCAGATTTGCCAATTCCTAGATTGCTCCAGTAAGTATGCTTCACCTATGTGAGAGTCTTGTCCTGTCTCCTTGGCTTGGCATTATCAACCTTGAACTGTGTTATTTTCAGTGGTCCCTCATACCCGTTCTTCCTAGATACAAGCTGAATGACTACTTCTTTACAAAAAGGCCTAGGTAGAGCTATTAAGAGCTATGTCAGGTCAGAGCATTCAAAATTATCCCAATTACTCGTGAGGTTTTTTGGGGGGTAGGGGGGCACACTCTCCCTCTTTTCTATGCACTGCAAAGAGACATCACCCTACTCATCTCAGGTGGATGACTGGAATTAGTATTTTAATTTGCCTCAAAAATGATAAGGCCTGACATCACCTCACATCAGAAATATCTAAAATTGATTTCTTAAAATGAGATGAAAGTGACTTTATGGATTACACGACAGCAGGCTAGACACAGAAGCAGACTCAGAAGAGATAGATACAAATTCACTCTGCTTAATCTCGGGAGTCCGCTGGTGTGAGCCACTGGAGAGCATGCAGCCTCTTTGCTAACATTCTTCCGCTTTAACTCTTAAACCACAGGTCAGCTTAACAGAGATGTACCCAGTCAGTCAACCCAACAGCCTTTTTGCTGAGACAGAATATGTGGGAAGTTGACTTTGGTCACCAAACCCAAGCTATTCAAAACTGCTGACATGCCAGATACAGGTTTGCTTATAGACATATGTCAGGGGCATGATGCGTGCTCTGGCTCCCAAATGGGGTTGTAGAGTTGTTGTTTGCAATTAGAACCCTCAAACAAAAGTATTCTTCTGGGTAGTGTGGGTGCCGTGTTTGCAAGCTTTAAGTTGTTTAAGCTGAGTTGCCCCACAAGGCAATTACTGGCACCATTTCACTATCTTTCTGCTCTTCTGATGTGGTATTCATTTTGTTCGAGGCATTTGCCTAGTTTAGGAGGTACAGGGATTCTGTTAGAATTACCCCCAATCCCTGCTAGGATTGAGGAATGAGTAGTCTCTGTGTAAACTACAAAGCCTACTGCATAAATTGAAACACTAAAAAACAAACAAAAAATAAAACAAAAAAACTGTACATTTAGCATAATGGAGCCAGCATCTAGGAATGAAAGATGATGTCTACAGATGATAGTACCCTATCATTCTTATCACACTTACCCTCCTTCCCTTGTGAGACTTTGGAATGTTTTGAACAACAATGAGAGCAAACAAAACAAAAAGCACCCTGCTTTTAGACTGACATATGCAAGGTATTTTCACAGTTCTCTGCTCTGATCACTCAAACTGTACAAGATCTCATAGCCCTGGGAAAATGTCTTCAAAGTGTGAACATCCACCATCACCTGGAAAAGAGTAAAGCAGGTGAGTCTCAGAGCTTTTTGTGTAGGAGTAGAAGCTGGAGAATGACCACATGTCCCCAGCAACAGGTCAGGGTCTGCTACTTTCCTCCATTTTAAGCTACATCAGGGGCTGACCTTTGTTAAAATCTAAAGTCCTGTGGGCACTGGTAGAAGGAAAGATTTTAAGCTGTTTCACAAAAAGGCTTCCGGGTAGAAGTGGACCATCTTGATGCTCAAAGTTGCATTCGGTGATCAATGAAGGCTATTCCTTGCATATGAATAAAGACTTTTTTATCTTCTCAGTGAACTTTTACTTTGGAAAAGCAAAGTATAGGCAGAGAGGCTTTTAAAACAAATTGTTAAGAAATGTTTCTCATCTCTTTCAAAACAATACATCTTACTTCTTCAGATTAATACTTGCATAATAATTCAAGTTACTAATCTAAAATTATTAGAAGCTTAATGATAACAATTAATATGAATGCATTAAACAATTGTTCACCTTTAAATATTGGATATGAATGTTAGGAGTGGCTCATAACAGGCTAAGTTGGCTTTTCTTTGCAAAATGATTAAATCGATCTCACATTCTCTGTACTAATGATGTCACACAGAATAATCTCTTTTTAAAAAGAAAAAAACCAAACCTCATGATTTCTTTTAAAAACCTTTGCCTCCAAATATCTGCTTGCTACTAATATGAATTCAGAAAGCATGGAGTTAAAGAAGTTTTTTTTTTTTTCCTTAAATCTGAACAATTGGAATCAGCAGTTTGCATTATTTTAAAAATGAATGCTTAGAATCAGCAATTTTCTTGTTTGTTTTTTTTAAGATCTTGAGGGTTTTTTTTTTTATTTAAAGTGGAAAACTACATTAAGTGCAAGGCAGTCAACAAAGAAGCAGCCATAAAGCCTAAGTATTCCTAGAGTTATAAAATATGTCCATTGTGCCAATTCCACTGCCAACAATGAAGTTTTAAGCATTAATATGCCTTCATTGCAGTTTTAATGCCTTAATATTGACTCTATAGCTCTTTGGGGTAATTTTGCTTTCTCTGGTACTTGAAAGGTGATGATGTCAGCGTTCTTCGCACTGATTCATATGCAGGTTGATGAAGCTGAGTTATTTATTGAGTTCCATTATATTTTCTATAAACATTAGTTCTCAATAAACAGAGACATTTAGCCGAGGGTTTATTTATTAAATAGGTACTGTACAGATGGTTTTGCCACACATGATGTGCTGCAGAGGATATTACTCAGGAATAATCAGCTGTGTTATAGCTTGGCTAAATTAATAAGATGATAATGATGAAATTGATGCTTTTGAGCTAGGCTTGGTAAATGGTTTTTGCATAAACAAACTGATAAATTTGAGAAGCAATTACTTGCTTGTCAAAGATAAAAACACAACAGGGCCCATTTATAGTTAGGTCCTATTTATTTTTAAAGATTGTACCAGATTTTATGTTTAATACGCTGCAATTAAAAAATAATACTTAAATGAAGAAGAATAAAAAATAAACTTTCTGAGTTCTCCTTCAAATCTGAAGAAGGAGCATTGCTTGATTAGACATCAAGCAAACTTTTTTTTTCAATCTGGGGGAGGGGATATATCTGAAAAACAGTATAACATTCTACATGAATTTCTTAACCATGTAGCATGTTGCAAAATCAGTTGATTGACAACTCCCTCTACTATTTTTTCACCTTCTTCCCCTGAAACACACACACACACACACACACACACACACACATTCACACACACACAAACACACAATTAATAATGGGCTCTACAAAAACTTTTTATCTGGTTTCCAAATAGCAAATGAATTACTTGACCTAGCTTATAGTGTTTCTTCCATAAAAGCACAGAAACACATCTGATTTCTTCAACCAAAGATTGTTTGGTTTTTATACTTGGAACCTGAATATGAAAAATACATACCTATCGATAAAATTTACTGATACATTTTCATTACATAATACTGGCTTTTGGCACTGTAAGTTAGAACTGGTGTCTAAGGTCAAGTAAACATTAGCTTCCCTTTCCAGATTTAGCAGAGCTTTTGGAAACCTTGAGGGGCTACCTTTTAGACCTGGACATGCCTATGTATGTTCTATTAGTATCAAAGTGAGCAACACATGAAATATATTGTCTAAATCTTTTTTCTCTGTTTGGGTCTATTTTTAAAACTATAGAAGAGGAATAATCAATAGCTAATCTCCATATCTCCTACAGTATTTTGTCAAAACCTATTTCATACTAAATAGCAGTTTTCATTTTTCTTCTTTAAGAGTCTCTGATCACCAAACATAAGTTTTATCATGTTTTTACTACTTGGATATTTTGTTGATACCTACAATGAACTACTTATCATATAGAGGGTGAGTAGCACAAAAAATTAAATATCAGATTTTAAAATGTTAAGCTCTAAAACTTTTGTAATTATAATATTACTGTTTTTTAAAAAGTTAAGTAACAGAGTCAGAGACCACTACTACACTAAAGTCTAACATGAAATGATCATGAGATGAAATCAAATACCTATTTCACTAAAAGAGTCACCTTCTTTGTCTTTTTGACAGGATTTTTATTTTCTTCATTTCAAAATATGTTAATACTGTAATCCTTCAATATAAACTATAGTGTTAGAAGGGAAAATTTGCATTTTATTGTTTGTGTGATATAAAATGAATTAGAGCAAAATGCAGTATGTATGAATAACAGAAATCCCATCCCTCTGGGAAGCTAAAAAAACAGTCTTCCCAGGAAATGTTAATAAGTACAAAACTGTAACTATAACTAATAAATAAGAATCAACAGAATTATTTTTAAACTACATGTTTTATCTCAAAAATTTATAATGCACTGGTCTGATATCAGAATGCCTAATGATTTGTTATAAAACTTCAGTTGTGATTTTTCTCCTCCTGCCTAATTGGAAACAACTGCTCCCCAGGACTAATTACAACTCCATCTAAAAGAAAGACGAGCACAAATATGTCTTAAGGGAATGTAAAAACTTGGAAGGTGAGGCCCCATAAACTGAATTAAGGGATGAAATTTAAAACCATTCTCTGAGCTGTATTTTCTAGAGATGTTTGCCATGAACATCAAGGAAATAAAACCAAGGAGTTTTTTCTAGTGATCATATCAAGAGGCATGAAAGCATAACATATTGAGATGCCTTAGATAGTGAATCTCACATTGATCAGCTTACAAATTGATTATTGTTCATAGAAATCTATGTTGGGTCTGCAACATCATGTGTTTTACTGAAAATAATTTTTGGTAAGTGCTGAGACTGGCTGCTTGAAATGGATCTGAATTACCTACCAGCACAAACATGCATATGAACTCTGCACTAAGCTTTAATCTTGGTAATAATCTTATCTGACATGTACCATTTAGTGCATACTTAAAAATTCAAGATATTCTAAATTACCTATAAAATTAAAGAATGAGTGAGTGCAGTAGTGTATCTGTTTTTCTTGTTTTGCTATTAAAGATTGCAATATCTAAATTGATTTACCTTGGTTTCAAATGTATGTGCTCTTATGCATCAAACCTAAGCATCTGGATTTACCCTTTTATAAATACCCTGCAATGGTGATTCCCAATAATAAACACCACAATCCTGACAGCTAATGCAAGAGTTATGTGTTTCTAATACTAAAAAGAGTTTTAAAGCTTTACTATTTACTTGGTAGTCTAGCATTCAAAACAAATGTATAATATTAAACTAAGAAAATATATCTTGGCAAATAATAACACTAAAATTGTCACATTTATGATGTTTCTAATCAATATTCAGGTGACATATTCTTTTCTCAAAAAAAAAAAAAACTCTAGGGAAATACCCTAGTAAAAAGTCACATATAGACAGAGAGAAAGTATTTTACTAGTCAAAGACCTTAACAAATAATTTTAGAATTTAAACTTGTATTCAGTCTATGTGCTTTATTTATCACATTTTTGCTAGAATATAATAATTTTATATTCACCATTTGCTACATTTAATAGTTCTATTTCAAACATTAGTAATGTATTCAATTAAAAATCAAATTAAGCTCTCTTTTTAAACATATTTTGAAAGCTATTTTTAGGTTTTTAATTTTAAAATAGTACTTTTTTGAATTTTCAAGATAAATTATATTCTGTAAAGTAGCAAACAGTCAGAAACATTCACTCAGTTCTAATATATATGAGTAAAAGAATTCTAATATATTTACTTGCAGTATCAAAATATAGTCATGGCTTTTCATATGTAGAAAATTCTCCCCTTCATCTTAAATAATTTTGTTGGCTAAGATAATCAAAATCACATTCATTAAATTACTAATTCACATGAAATAAAAAGCTTTGGATTTAGTAGTGGTGAGATTATAAACTCCAACAGAGAGCACAGAAATTGTCCCTGTAAACACATACTGTAGCAGGCTCATAGGTTACAGAGCTAAATGATGCCGATTACAAAGCAATTGTATAAGATAGCTCGCATGGATTGGAACGCTCAGCAACCATTCAAAATGAGAGTGGGAGAATTTCAAAGGGACAAATAGGATAGAATTATGAATTCCTGCCATTCTGTCTCTTAGAATTTGTTTCTTTCATATCTACTCCTCACTTCACTTCTAAGATTTGGCTATGTGTCTCCAGCAGGTTAAGAATCCCTCCCTCCCTTCCTTCCTTCCTTCCTTCCCTCCCCCTCCCTCCTTCCCTCCCTCCTTTCTTCCTTCCTTCCTTCCTTTGTTCCTCTCCTCCTCCTCCTCCTCCTCCTCCTCCTCCTCCTCCTCCTCCTCCTCCTCCT
>PVLC010000227.1:6898-63132 GCA_004027655.1 Graphiurus murinus | reverse complement strand
TCCCAATACCACCAAGTTAAATATGCCATGGAAGAAAATCCATTAACAAATAGTAGCTGAAATAATGTATTCAGCTCTTTTATGTACATGAAAATTGGATTGTAAATCCAGGGAGAAAACTGGGAACACAAGTCTGAGTTGAAATGATAAAGGAATGTGGTAGATACCTAAGCAGAGGAACTTTCATTCTACCACTAGTTCGCTGGGGTATAGAAGGAGAAAGTGAGACCCAAAGTTCAGTTCTAACATGCAAGGGAATGTGAGCATGGAAAAGAAAATAAGAGAGTGCTGATGGAAAAATAACAAAAAAGATTTTTTGATATTTGAAAGGTCTAGATCTTTGGAAAATACATTCTTATGGTGGGTATTATATTCTGCTTCTATCCCTAAAGACTTCTTTATCTAAGGCAGCAATAAGGTCTCTTCTTCTCCCATTTGTTTGTTTCTCTGCTTTTCTGCTGAGACTCCCAACAAAGGTGCCAATTAGTGCCAATTGTCATGATGTTTTGAGATGTAGACACCTGTCTCCTAATAACTGGACTGAGACCACCAACTCATTTCAGACACACCATCAAACAGACGTCAGCTAGTAATGGCCTACATTTACTACCAACCTGGGCTCAAGCCAAAGCCCTCGCCCATGGAACTGCTTCAGCATTCTTGATGACAAACAGCAAGTTCAATGTGTGTTCACTCCCCTCCCATGCATGGGCGAGTGACTGTGACAGTAAGTGGCTTTCTCTCATTCTCTATGTCACCTCCATATTTGAATGTGGTAGAGGCAGCCTTTCCTAAGCAAGTATTTTCAATACCTATTCAAGTGGAATGCAGATCAAGATTTATGCACATTTTTTTAAAAAATATGGAAACTGAATTTACATATTCATGGCCTACCATAAGATGAGGAGGTAATGAAGGCCTGCTGTATGTTAAATTCCAAGAAGCAAAATAAACAGTATCAACCTCAGGGATGCATGAATTCCATGTAAAGTTTTTTATAACCATCTGCGTATTGTAGTTCTCTAAAATAGTCTAAAAGTAACTTTAGAGTACTTAAGTAGAAGTAGATTCTCAGATTCCTGTATATATTCCAGACTTTAAAGGGAATTTATGCTTCTTTCTCATGTCAATCCAAGTTATCAAAAACACACAGAAAAAAAAAAAAACAGTTTAGAGCAAATGACAGTATTTGAACAAATTAAGAGATAAAATTCTGAAGAAGTAGGACTTCTCTTAGTAAAAGATAAGGGGAAATAATTGTTAGCTCCAATGATAAGAAATAGAGTTGAAGAAGTAAGTTGGGGTTTGTCTTTAAAGTATGCCTTTTTCAGCATGTACCTAACAAAGATGTATGATTACAGTGCGCCAATTAAAAAATTAAAATTAAATATAAAAAAAACTATGACAGGACTTGCTGGGTTGGGGAACCTCAGGGATATTAATATAAAATATAACTTACATAGAAACACTGGAGATAGGACGGGCAGCTACAAGATAATAACAAATATCCAAGTAAAAGGTAGGAGCAGAGTGTGTGTTTCTTAGAGAGATGCCCGGTTG
The DNA here is from genome assembly GCA_004027655.1 of Graphiurus murinus. NCBI lineage: Eukaryota > Metazoa > Chordata > Mammalia > Rodentia > Gliridae > Graphiurus > Graphiurus murinus. The sequence goes on along the minus strand of PVLC010000227.1, from coordinate 61,572 downwards.
AAATGGAGAATTAAGAAAGAAATTGCAGAGTTAGAAATTACAAGACTTGGTAATTGATTAGCAATAGGGACAAAGAGGGAGAGAAAATAAAGTTGAACCTAAGAGGTGCCCAGGTGGCTAGAAGATGATGAGCTAACAACTAAAATATACCAACAAAATACCAAGAGGTACAGGTCATGGGGAAGAGGAGCTCAGTGGAAACACTAATATTTCAGAGAGCCAGCCAGCCAGTCAAGCAAAGCTGTGTTTCTGTCTACACTGGGAATCATCTGAGAAGATACAGTCATGAAATACAAGAAGGAGATGAAAATGTGGGAGATGGCAGAGCTAAAAGAGGAAAAGACAGAGATCCTTCAAAATACAGCCCTGCCCCCAAAAGCACGTTGTCCAACCATGGAGAGAATTACACATCTTCATAAGCAACCCAAAATAAAAGAAAGAGGAAGAGTTAGAAAGTCAAAGTGACGGGTATGTTAAGAACACAAAACCATTTATTCTGTATAATATCTCCAACAGATCCCAGAATTTTCTGAATTCTGAGTCACCAAAGTTGAAGACTGTCAACTATCACTGTGGAGCAATGGCCCTCCAACATGGATGGTCTTGTCTCCCAAGGACATTTGTCAGTATCTAAGGATATTTGGGGTTGTCACAATTGAGAGATACTATAGGCATCTAGTAAGTAGAGGGCAGGAACACTGCTAAACCTCCTTCAACTCACAGGACATCCCCAAACAAAAAAAGAATTATGTGGACCAAAATGTCAATAGCACCAAGGTCAAGAAACTCTGCTATATAGTTAATTCGCCTTTATTTATTTTTATCTAAGTTACTTGGCCAGTAGTAAAGTTCACCAATAAGACAAGCTAATATATTTACTTGACTTTTATTTGGATGCTTAAGAAAGCTATTCAAGATACAAAGAAGATACTAGAATTTTCTAGGGCAATTTCTACTATAAAGAAAGTGATATTCATGGCAATTTGGATAAGTACATAGTTTTAAGTATGTCTTTAACATTGCAGGCTTTTAAAATGTCCAACATTTTCTTGAGCAATTCTGTGTTCTAAGTTTCTATTTCCTAAAATTCCATCAACCCATTCATTATTCACATTTCCAAGCTATTAAAATGTTAAGATAATGTAGAAGATACAGAAATTTACCTTAGCTGACTTCTTTGCCAACTTCCCTCTGTAATATCTTATAACCTCTTCAGTACTTAGGGTCTCATGCACTCTGTTTTGTTATTTATGTCCGGGGGTATCTGTGAACATTTATCCTGCTTTTATGCAGAATTTATTATGGCGATATCACCCTCACTGTGTAAGAATGCCTTCCACTAAGTCCTTTCAGGGGGCTTAGTCACAGAGCAATCTCAAATCTGTGATCTGTAGCTTACAAAGCACTTCCATGCCACAAGACAGTCTGTGATAAAATGAGGGATCTCACAGAATATGCTGGGAACTGTTGCCATTGTGAGGAAGGAAACTTCAGCTCATCAATGTGATTGAGGGCTGGGACCAAGCCTTGAATGCCAGTTTCTGACTGTTCGTCCTTCCAGCTGCATTGCCTACCTGATTGAGACGACCATACCTCTTTCTCCTAATTCCAGATGCCATATTCCCACAGTTAATCACTGTATCTCTATCTTGTGTGGCATCAGACAAAATAAAATGCCCCACATAGGAGGTTGCTATTAAGGTAGAATAATCAGACTGCTTCAATGGATAAGATTTCAAATGACCACATTTTTCCTAGGGAGAGACTACGTTTAAGCATTTAGATAGAGCTAAAAGACGGTTTTAGCCCATTCTTCATTTCTCCACAACACTAAACCCAAGAGTTTAAGGGGAAAAATCAGGTTATTGACTTGAAATGTTCAACATGACACGATTCCATTTACCCAGATTTCTTTGTTGGATATTCACAGAAGAGTCTATGTATGAGAGAGAATTCTGCCAACACACGTCGACGTTTGCTTCCACTATTAATATGGAATCCTGTGGACTCTAGGTTTCCTAGTCTCTTTCCCTCTCCACTGGACACCCCTCACTGTGCTGTAAAATGAGTCAACTGACAGCCCTGAGTTCTAACCAGAGGTGATCAAACATTAGTTGGAATTCCCTGTGGGCCACACTTGGAGAAGTGGAATGTGCTGTTTGTAGCTGATAGGAACTAATGAAGAATGTGTGAACTAGAACCAGAGAGTCCCTTAGTTCATTTTGTTCAAAAAGCTCATTTTGAACTGAGAAGATTAAGCTCCAGATAAGAGAAACGAATGTAAACCATAGCTATTGCAAATATATAAAAAGTTATGAAAATCTCTCCTATCCCTTGCCTTCTGTAGGTTGTTTTTTATTCTAAACTATCAAGTACCATTTTTTTCCTTTCTGTAGTTGACTATTCTTTCTCAGTACTCTAAACTTCTGTGACCCAGCATTGAAATGAATTATTAGTGTTCATTTAATGCACAGACTATAGCTTTATCCTAGTGCTAAATATATAGGCTCTGATTCTACCTGGATTTTAACCACACTTTCATCAGTTAATAAGGGAGAGATGTTGGACAAGAAATTTAATCTCTCCAGCCTTGATTTCCTCATCTTTACTAGTGATAATAGTAATGCCTACTTCATAGATGTTTGGAGAGGAATAGTATGCATATAGGTTCTCCATACCAAGGCATGCATGTTTAGCAATATACCAGGTACATAGTAAATGCTTAATAAATGTCACCTGTTATTTCAAAAATGGTATAATCAATTATTAAAATGCTAGGTTTTTAGTCAAATTAAATAAACAAATATATAGGTTACCAACCATCTACCTAATGGGTCACCATGTGTTTGCTGGGAGTAGAAGCAACACAATCATGATGTCAAGTAGTACCCCTTCGTTGACTAGCACTGTGTGCCAAGCCCTACAGTGGGAACTTTCACTGCTTTGTCCTGTTTGCACCTTACAATAATCCAATCCTATTTCCCTTTTTGCAGGTGAGAAAAATTAATCAATTCTGAGATTCCTTAGTAATAAGATTCTATAGATGAGACAGGAAACAAGAGATGTCTGACCCCAAAGTCTTCCTATCTAAACCAACTCTGGGTTTCCTTCTCTAGTTGTGCCCAGCACTGCCGGGTATACAATTGGGTTACCAACCCATACCCACAGAGAACAAGGAATCTGACACACACCAGCGAAACCTGAAGGTCCTAGTCCCTCCATCTCTTCTGCTCCTTTTCCTTCAGTTGATGGAGGGTTGGATCTTTGACATTCACTGCTTATTTATCACGGCATGTGTACTACCCAAAGTTTGGATTTTAATTCCAGACTTTTATGAGATAGCTTTTCCTGCCTAATCATGTAACCATTATTGTGTCTTAATTTATGTGCCATTTCATCAAAAATTATCTAAAGCAAAATTCGTTGAAGTTCATAATAGGTAAACTCAAGAACTTTTTAAGGTTTTCCAACCTAATGCTATCTAAACACAAAAAATTAAGACATTTTCTTAATGGCTTACTGCTTCCTATCCCCTCAGAAATCCCTTGTATAACATATGGACTGACTTTGAGAACCTACACTGACATACAATCACATATTGTACACATCCTGGTCTATGGGAAATGTAGTTCAAAGAGATAAGGCCTGGGTATTTTTATAGAATTAGAAGCTTAGTAGATGCTGGATGACAACATTGGTAGAAATAGTTGTGCTCTAATAAATATATTTCATTGCCTTTCTTCTTGTGAGGAGTGATACGTAAGCATGTGTGTTTGGGTGTGTGTGTGTGTGTGTGTGTGTGTGTGTGTGTGTGTGTGTAATGTGTCTTGCTTTTTATAAAGCCTCTAAATAAAATTGGAGAGTATCTAATCCAGGAAGCTCTAGTGTCGATCTTTATTTTACAAGCACCAAAATGTATATCGCAAGAAATTGTCATTCATCATGACACTTCACATGTACTGCATTGTTTTAATAGAAAAATCTTAAGTTTCATTATGTTAATGTTGAGCAATGAAAATAAAACATCATAAAAAAATAAGCACTTTTTGGTGATTGGCTATAGCAATTTTCTGTCAGCTTCAAGCACAATAAAAGCACACTGAATGGAGATAGACAAATGCTAGTAATCCAGCTGCACCAGAAAGGTTTTCCTGGGTCCCTGGAAATCTAGTGTTAATAAGAGTCAGCCCAAATGAAATATAACATGTCCAATAAGCTAGGCAATAATTAATAGTTCTGGAGAAGAATTTATAGAGTGATTATTTCTATGTACCAATGATTAAAAACCTATTCAATTATCATTTCTTATTAAATGATGGACAAAGTAACTTATTTAAAATTTAATAACATTGGTCAAACTCAAAATACAAGAGAATCACAGAGAAATATAAGATAGAAGCTCATCAGTAACTTTGTTGTTGTTTTTTCTTTTGTGGGAAACAAAAATACAGAATTGATATATTAACAAGAGAACCATTGAGCATATGATAATTGCCCAAAGAGAAAACAGCCAGATATACAAAACTGTTGTGAATAAGCTTAGTTGTAGTCTATATACAGACACATACTTATTGGTAAACTAACTAAAAATATAGATTTACATGAGAGGGAAGTGCAGGCTGGACTTAATATGGAAATATCTTAATCTTAAAAAGTGAACTACTTCTTCTTAGGGATCAAAAGTTCAACATTTAAAAGATTATTTCATTCATAGTTTTCCTTCTCTACTCATTGTTCAAACTCCTTTATTGTAGCAATTCCCTTTGTAATGAAACAAGTTTTTCTCATGTAATATGGTGAATATAAACATATATGATATACAAAGATATAATATTTATCATATGATAAATCTATATAGCAAGTGATCAATATTTATTGAATTAAGTTATATTCAATATTTTTATTAAATTCCACAATGTAGAACACTCTATTTGAAGATGGATTAAATGGCATTCCCCTGCCACATGAGAAAGTTCAAAATATTCAACCATTTATTTACAAACTACTTGAAAGAAATACAATATGCAGACTAGTTATCAGGTCAAAAGGATTTTTTTCTTTTCATTTTTTCCATTGATTATTTGAGTATAATAAAATGTATATAATATTTTCTAGGAGATTAAGATGTTTTAAAACAGTAAAATCTACCCTTTCATGGAAACTATCTTGCAGTACTGGTCAATTTTAATCTATTTTGTATCAGAAAGTTTAGGTACTAACAAAACCTGAGTTTGTGAAACTGATTTTTCTCTCCTATTTCAATTATTTTATTTATCAGAACAGTAATTGTTCAATAAAATCAAAACCCAAAAGAATTGCCCAAATTGATTTTATAAAACTCCTACTTATACCTGATATTTGTTTTGTTCTGCCTCTTGTTAATGACTGCTGAGCATATTGCTGAAGACTTCTATGAATAAACCTCCATGTCTGTTTTAAGGCAGTAAGTGCTTTACAACACAATGAATTGCAAGATATTTGTATTTTCCCAATCTTGTACAAGTATCTATGTTGCTACAAACCTCACTGCCTGAATAGTCCTGACTGAATCTCTTATTTTCATTCTATAGGAATGAGTACTTTCTACTTTGCCAGAGGGTAAGCATTGTTTAACTTATGATATATACTGTCTTTTCAAGAGTTCTTATCATTGACAAAATAATAATAATAATAATAATAATAATAATAATAATAATAATAACAACAATAATAATAACTGTCCACTTTAGAAAAGTCATAGAATTTCTTTTGGTTTTCAGGACCCTGGGATCTTTTCAGTCCCAATGTCCTGCCTCTCTAATAACAGAGACAGTTCTGTAATCAATCGACTAACACTACCCTTGGACAAAACCCTGATCACGTCCACAAAGATCCCTCTTTGTTCTGTGTTGTATACAGACAACACTCACAGGATTGTAGAAGAAAGTGTTAGGCTGGAGATGCATGCACATAAGTAAAATATTGTTGAATGGTGCCTAAGGAAATAGAACAACATTATTTTAAATTATCTCGATCATAAAATCCAAGGGAAGATTTGGCAATATAGCAGCAAAAAAAATCTCAAATCCAGTTATTCCTTTTAAATAAAAACAAAAATGAGAAACAGTAACTATTAGAAATCCCACCTGGTGCTTTTCCTGTGTTAATGATGCTTCTTAAATTGCATGTGGGTAAATGGTAATTTTGTCTCACACCATTAAAAACTAATGGAACCCTTGATGATAAGAAATGCCATAGCTAGCTTGTTGGAAAACGTTTAATTAATAAAGTAATAAAATTATTGTAAACTAGTGCAGTTTCGAGGAGAATTCAATGGGATATAAAACAGATAAAACATCCTAGAGAGTTTGTATAGGAAATAAACATTACTATATAAAAACACCATATAAAGTTAAGGGGGTTTGTGTCACATAGAATTAAAATTAGCTATTATACTAATAAAAAAGATTATTCTTTCAGGGAAAAAAATGTTAGAGACATAGATTATAAGAAGCTATCTTCAATCATCCAAAAAAGTATCTAAATTACCAAAAAGGAAGGTTATTATATTTATTATATTTTTCCATAAATTGGAACTTCGAATTTGGGCATAACTATATATAGTTAGACACACACACACACACACACACACACACACACACACACACACGTGTATATAAAGTATATATATCTTAAAATGACCAAAAAATTGGTTAAAACTAAATTGTAAATCATTCTTTCTTCTGCCTTGTGTAAACAGAAGTTAATTCTTTAGATCCTTTAGATTTTCTCCTATACTTTTCCCAGGACAATTTAGAACTTTGTCAGACAATAGAATTTGCTTAACAATACAAAAAAAAAAAAAAACAGGACAATTCTGTAATATCTTGTGCCATCCACTTGAAGGTAAATCACTAAACAATGATAATAATAATATTCTTGACTCCATAGTGTAGTGCTGATTCCTTTTTAATTCTCTAATCCTTCTTAGGATTTCTTCAACTCCAAGAATAGCACTACACTTTATAAACAGCACAAATTTAATGTTCTCACCAACAGGAAAATTTGAGATCTTCAGTCAAGAATAGCTTCTACAAACAAAGGGATTTTAATTTTTAAATTAGCAGATTGACATGATAATGAAAGCTGCCATGGTCATGGACGTGTTCTCTCTCTTCTCAGTGTTTGTAAAAATAATACTGATACTCAGATATTTCCTAATTCAAGTTTTCATGTTCCTTCTTGCAAGCTCAGGTACATGCATTCCTTCATTAATTCCAGAAATATTATGGAGCAACTTCTGCATTCCATGTGCTCCGGTAGGAGTTGACCACAGTGACCTTGACACAGGCCCTCGTGCAATTTATACACTAGTTCTTATTTCAATTTTGCTCTGAAATTAAACTAATTTCTTTTTTTGGGGGGGGGGTTATTGGGCACTGAACCCAGGGGTGTTCTACCTTTTAGCTACACCCCCAGACATATTTTATTTTATTTTTGGAGCAGGGTTTCAAACTTGCCATGTGTTGGCCACCAACCTGCAATGCTCTTCTCTCAGCCTCCCAAGAACTGGGATTACATGTCTGCACCACAAGGCCCAGGTCAATTTCTTCTGTTTTACAGAAATCCCCTAAGACCCTGTTCTAATTGCCTTTGTTTTTCGGGTTTTTATTTTTTTGTTTTTGTTTTTGTTTTTTGTCAAAACAGTCTCCAATAATCTTTTTAATTTTCACTTGATCTTTTATCTCTAATCCCACCTAATAAAAATTTATCTCTTAATAATCTTGTTGGGAGGGAGCTCTTAGGAAATCATAAATTGTAAAGAAAAGTTTGGCTTTAATATATGAAGAGGGGTTTTTTTTTTTGTAAGCAATTATCAATACAAATAACATAGGAAACCCAGAGTGAGCTTTAACAAATTTTTTTTGTGCGTGAAAATGTAAAAGGAAAACTGGATGTGATGGTATATGCCTGTAATCTCAGTATTTGGGAGGCTGAGACAGGAGGATTTCAGGTTCAGGGCCAGCTTCAGCAACTTAGCAAGGCTCTCTGCAACTTAGTGAGACCCTATTTCAAAATAGAAAGTAAAATAGGGCTGGGGGTATAGCTCAGAGATAGTATGCCTCTGGGTTCAATCCCCACTACCATAAATAAATAAATGTAGAAGGAAGCTGGATTGCTAGGATAGAACTATAATGCCAGTATTTGGGAGACTGAGACAGGAGAATCATTGTTCCAAGGCCAGCCTCAGCAACTTAGTGAGACCCTGTTTCAAAATACAAAATAAAACAGGATGGAGAGTATAGCTCAGAGGCATAATGCCCCTAGATTCAATCACCAGTACCATGCACAAAAAATAAATACATACAGAAATATATAAATAATAAATAATAAATTTAAAAATATAAAAGAACAAGAAAGTCCAAATTAAAATAGTCACAGGATTTTTTTTTCTTATCTCATAGAGAAAGAAAAATCGAATTGATTATACCAAGGAAGATAACAGTATGTGAAGAGATTTACTCTCATATTTAGTTGGTAGTATGCCTTTTATGTGTTAATTTAAAAATACAAGCTGAGCATGGTGGTGCACACTTGTAATCCCAGTACTTGGAAGCCTGAGACCAGAGGATCTGGGTTCGCGGCCAGCCTCAACTACTTAATGAGGCCCTCAGCAATTTAGTGAGACCCTGTTTCAAAATAAAGAATAAAAAATAGGGGTAAGGGTGTAGCTGGGAGGTAGAATGCCCCTGGGCTCCATCCCCAGTACCACAAAAAAATAAAATAAAATTACAGTCAATCTCTGTATCTGTGAGTTTCAATCACCCCAACACAGAAAATATTCGTGGAGAAAAAAAAAAAAAAAACTTGTGTTCATACTGAATATGGACATAGTTTGTGTCTGTACAAATTTTTTTTTGGTCATTTACTAAACAATGCAGTATAGTAATTACTTATATACATTTATATTTTATCAGGTATTGTAAGTAACATGCAGATGATTTAAAGAATACAGGAAGATGTGTGTAGGTTATGTAAATACTACACCATTTTATTTAAGAGGCTGAGTATCTGCAGATTTTGGTGCCTGCTTGAGTCCTGAAACCAATACCTCGCAGATATTGAAAATGACTATATTTATCAAAATTCAAAATATATGCAACCTTTAACTCGATGGTTCTGCTTTAGGAATTTATCAAAGGAAAAGAATGAAACAATTACAGAAAGACATATGTACAAGGGCATTCACAGCAATATTCTTTGTTAGTTGAAAATTTAAGGGAAAAAAGTGCTAGAGACTAACTAAATAAATTATGTATCTATATAAAATTAAAATTAAAACACAATTAAAGGATATCTCTGTATTTATTTACATGGAAAGATATCATAGCATATTGTTAAGAAAAGCAGATTAAGGAAAATTACACATTATGTTGTGCTGTTTTTGTGAATCTGGAAGAAATATCCTAAACTTTAACCACTGCCGTGGGTGATGGAATTATGGTAGATTGTAAGGCACTTCTGATTTCTGTTTTGTACATTTCTTTTATTGTTTCTCTATTATTTGTAATGTGTTTATTAAGCTTGTAAGCAAAAAGTATGCATTTACCTTTAAAACTTTTCATTCTATTCTCAATGATGCAGAAATTAAATATAGTTGTCGTCTTGTTCAGCTTTCAAGATGCCAAGGTCAATTAGCTAAAGTTTATAAAGGGAGGTATTTGACTTTTAGGGAGGAATTTAAAGTATTCACATTGCCATAATTTGTGAAAACTTTCAAATTTTAGGATCAAATATCATACCTAGAAATACAAATATATGTATCAACACACACATATGTATCAATATATCTTTACACACTTTTATGAAACATGGGGCAAAGATTCTTGGTGCATCTGAATAAAACAAGAAAAGTTCGTTTCTTCAGACAGAACAAGAAGTTCATTTCAGAATCATATTAGTATCTGCATATGGCAAGTCATAGAATATAGATTGAGGCCTAGGATTTTTTTTTTAATATAGGTACTAAAAGCTGTTAAAGATACCACTATAGCAATTTGAATATTTTTATATTGGATTTGTGAAATTTAGGTCACTAGATATTGTCATTCAGAAACTTTTTTTTTTTTTCAGTACTGGGGATTGAACTCAGGGGCATTCTACCTCCAAGCTATACCCCCAGCCCTATTTTTTTATTCTTTATTTTGAAACAGGGTCTCACTAAGTTGCGGAGTGCCTCACTAGGTAGCTGAGGCTGGCTGAGAACTCAGATCCTCAGTCTCAGCCTCCCAAATGCTGGCATTATAAGCGTGTGCCACCACGTCCAGGTCAGAAACTCTTAAATCCTAGATATGTGTATATATAGAGAGAGAGATAGGATCTCATGTGTATATAAACCAGCTGTTTCGATTACCATGGAACATATCCCAGATCATTAGTTTTAAGAATTCACAATAAGAATTACCAAGAGCCCAGTGTAACCATTCACAAGGCCCCTCTCTCCACCAAATTTGTCTTTGAGCCTTACTGATTCTATCTTTTGAATGTCTCTTTCATTTTTCCTCCTATTCATCCACACCCGTAATGTTAGCTCAGGCCAGAACAATTTCTCAATCAGCCTTCTGTTCCCATGACCCCAATCTTACATTCATCTAATCCCATCCAACTGACTGGCATTTCTACAAGACTAAATGTATCATATGGCTCAGTGACTCAAAACTCTTCTATGATTCCCTAAGCTCTCCTGAAATCCAACTTTCTTAAAAACAAGACATTTGAGGATCTGCCCACTTGATACCCTTAACTCCAGACATATCCCATGCTTGTCTCTGATAATGTACCCATCTTCCTGATGCTTGCTCACACACAGACTGTCTCTTCTGCCTGGCAGTCTTCCTTTCCTCCTATGATTATCGTACTCTTCTTTCTCATCCAATAATCTTAGGTGTAATTTCCTCCAGAAAACATTCTCTGGATTGCATTGTCAATATCATGGACACTAAATGCCCCATCTGGGATCCTACAGCCCATTATTCATGATGAGCATCTCCCTGACCTTATTATAGGATCTTCTAATAATATGTTGTTTTTGTTTCTCTTATATGATGGAATCCCCCTTGAAGAAAGGGATATATCTGACATGGTTTTGGAACATAGTAGATCTTCAAGAAATTTTTCATGGAACAAATGAATATATAAATGATGACTGTATCAACCTGTATTTGGGAAAATGACACATAGACAAATACCGCTACTACTATAGAACTGTGAACCATCATTGATTTTCATAAACCATTTAATAAGACCAACCACTGGTGCTCTGGGTGACCAAAGTCATTTTTTCAAAATGTGAGATGAGAAGTAAATATGTTCCTAGTGAGACTTGCAGGTAAATTCAACACCAAAGCACATCAGCATCCAGGTTGAATTGTAAGCATATAGTGGTTCTGTTGTCTATCCTGATGTGTGGAGCTATGTCCACATGTTGTTTAAGATAATGGTGTTTCTAGTGACAGTCACACAAAATATGTCCCCAAAATAGGTTACTAAACTGGAGGGAATCTCCTTCCGTTGCAAAATGTCTGGATCTGTGTACGATTTGAATAGTAACAGCAGCTTTATGGTGTGATGAAGTTAGTCAACACATGATATAGCTGTGGATTTGAAGGAAATAAAAGCAGCAGGCAGACGGACAGATAAGTCTGGCCAAGAAGTAAGAATAAAGGAAATTCTTAACAGCAAAGATCAACCAAGAAGCAAAGGCAGAGGAAAACTACTCAAAGGACAGCTGGATTTCTAGGGCTGTGGACAGGAGTAGGGGCCATGCTTATGTCCTGGCTCCCATGTGTAAACTGGGCATATCATCTTCTGAATTTCCAGCTTCGTGTGTGTGTGTGTGTGTGTGTGTGTGTGTGTGTGTGTGTGTGTAGACAGTAAAATAACTCTTTTACAGCCTTAAACATTGCCAGATACAGTCAACAGAAGAAATTACCATTAAACTATAATACAATTGTCAAAGAGCATTGGAAAGGACAGGTATACCTGCAGATTTTTCAGTTTACATCTTCACCTATAAACATGCTAATGTCTTCCATATCAAAAAAATTTTTCTTGAACTTAGTCTTTCATCCACATCTAGCTATTTTTTGAACTGCCTTCTATTTCATTTACTTCAGAGCCAAGTTCCTTAATTCCTTAAGTGAATAATCTAGAATGATTTATTCCCCCCCCCCACCCCGCACTGAGGTTTTGGAACCCAATACTCTGGCAGCCACCAGTACTAATGGATGCTTTATGGTCTTCTAGTCTTCCTAGTTGATTTATCTGTGGCTTTTGATATTTATTTACTATCTCCTTTCCCTCCTTCTCCTCTTCCTCCTCCTTTATTTATTTATTTATCCATTTATTTTGGTACTGTGGATTCAACCCAGAGGCATTCTAATTCCAAACTGGAGCCAGCCACAGCCCTTTTTATTTATTTATTTATTTTTTATTTTGAAAGAAGGTCTCACTAAGTTGCTAAGTGTCTTGCCAAGTTGCTGATACTGGCCTCAACCCTGTGTTCCTCCTGTCTCCACCTCCCCAGACTGGGATTATAGGCATGTGTCATCATGCCTGGCTCTATCTCCTTCACATTTTCTTCTGGCTTTCCTCCCACATCTTCGACCATTCCCTCTCTGGCTTTTTCACTAGTTCTCTTCCATTTATCCTTAGGGTTAGCCACCCTAGACCTACTGGTCACACACATACCCAGCCACCTGGGGAAAGACTACTTCTTGCCTCACTTTTCCTACTATTTTGGGGCACATTATCTAAGATATTTGAACATACCAAGAAGAGATTTATAATACTGGGTAAGGATTAGCGATGAGGGAGAAGTATAAACATTAAAGTTTTCTTTCTTTCTTTTTTTTTTTTTTTTTTTTGGTGTTTGTGTGTGGCACTGGGAATTGAATCCAGGAGCATTCTACCTTTGAGCTACACCCCCAGCCTTATTTTATTTTTTGTTTGGAAACAGGGTCTCAGAGTCTCACTAAGTTGCTGAGGCTGGTCTTGAACCTGCAATCCTCCTGTCTCAGCCTCCCAAGTACTGGAATTACAAGTATGCACTACCATAGCTAGCTGTAAACACTGAAACTTTCTAGAATGTTCTTTCTTTGAAGGTTGCAGCTGAGGAGACCCCCTCGGAAGGTTGTTGGGGAGAAGGTATCAAGGTATTAAGACCCTATTTCCCACACAAAGAAATCAGCAGATAATATCTACAGCTGAAAAATGAGGAGTGTGTGGTACAAGAAAGTTATTTTAAATGTGGAGGGAAATGCCAGGAAAACAAAAAGTCAGCAAGAAGGCTTGAAAGTGTCTCTCTGGGGGTGAGAAGTGTGGGAGAGGCAGAGGTCTGCTGGGCCAAGGACTGCTGTTTTTCACAAGATCCCTTACCATTTGGCTTTTTAAACTTCATCCACATTCATATAAAAGCTGACAAGGATACTATTCCAAAGCTACCACTTTCCTCAAATATAAAATCAGTATTTTGATGTAAAATTTGCCTAAATGAAAAAAGATAACTGGCACCATTCCAAAGCAGACCTCCAAGAATGGAGCAATAAAACAGGGGAAAAAATGCCAGCATAGCAATTGCAGGGGGAGGCGAAGCGAGAACCGCCGTCTGGAATGGTGGAGAATTCGCTGTGCACCCCTTTCTATTAAGCACACAACTGCCTCATGACAACAACTCCTAAGGCATGGAATATCTCTGTTATAAGCAACTCCCATGCCTGCCACTGAAGGTCTCTCAGGTAAAATTCCATCTGCCAATGCTTGTCTCTGATGTTAAATCCGTTCTGCATGTATTTGGTTCTTAATATAGATATTAGAATAAATAACACAGTTATACCTTTCAGGTCACTTATTCTGACAGATGACAGAACTCTACACAGATTAAATATAAAAAGACAGGAAATCCTCAATGTATAAAGGATTGCATATTTATACAATATATATCTCTTGTATAAAATGCAACCTTGTGAAAGAAATGAACAGAGAAGTTCCCACAGACTTGTATACATTTCATGTTGCAGGATGTATACTGTGAAGTCCCAGTGTGGCATCCTATAGAAGTCTTTGGGGCTTTGCAAGTATTATTTGATTCTAGTACCAATAATTGGTCTAATATATCTTGTTCACAGCATTTCTGATTAAAAAACATAAAAGAGCAGGCCAGAGTGGGTAGATGAAGAAAGAATTCATTTAGTAATCTCTAACTAAAAGGAAGTCATAATCCATAAACTATTGACCCAATAGACAGAAATTTCCTTTTGTTTTAAATCAATTAACATTCATACATGAGTCATTAAAAAGCCATCATGCTTATAAGCCTACTGTATTGATTAGCACACACAGTTATTAATGACATCATCACTCTCAAATCTCTTAAAGGCTTTAGTGCCTTAGAAAAAACCACCATCCAGCAGAGCCAAGCACTATATACCTGCCAGTCTGAAGCCTTGAACAGAACCCCTTCCTCAGATCCTCTGCCAATCCTTCAGTGCATGTCAGCCCATTCTGCACAGTGTGTCCCCCAAATAACTTATCTCATTTTATAAGGAAGCCAAGGAATCTCCAATGATACAGAAGTTTAAACATTATTTGGGTTAATGGCACAGCATATTAACTTCTCAACGTATATCCAAGATGAAAAGTGCAGTTATTTGCAAAGTACTTACAAAAACTACCGTCTAAAGCTAAATGTCTCTTTCTCCTAAATACTCTCTCACTCTGTTCCTAAAATGGCCTAACACAGTAAGGGTTTAAACTGCACCAAAACAGTCTACACAGTCTCTATCAAACATGCTTTCTTTAATGCAGTGCAAACTAGAATATTTTTTAAATAGCTTTTCTTTTATTAATATTATTATTATTATTAATTTTCAAGATGGTATTCTCTGTGGGAAAGACATATTTAAAACTCTGAGAATGAAATTTTTAGCTCAAGTTCTATATAAATTTAAGAGAACTAGAATGAGACCCTAAATCATATAGTTACTTGTACTTAAATTCTGTGATCTATTAAGGGATAACACATTGTCACAATGATAAAAAGTCATATTAAGTACACAGTGGATTATAAAGCAAAACTCTAGTGTATCTGAAATCTATTAAAGAATGTTAATATTATCTTCATATATAAAGCAATTAACCTGTGAAGAACATAAATATACCACAAAATAACTACTACTCACGCTGTCTTCCATCAATCATGAATAAGCTGGTTATTCAGTGTTCTCCCCAAAACTGCTTACATAATATAGAAATTTAATTAATACTCCTTCATTCAATTTTATCTTATGTTTTTTTAAAGGCTCTATTTTTTTAAATAGCTTTTTTTAAGCCCAAGAATGAGATCAAACCACCTGAATTAAAATTCTTCACTTTTTCTACTCTATATTCTTAGCCAATTATTAATTACCCTCATTCAAGATCACTATAAACAAGATGTTAGGCAAGTTTGAGTTAGTGAAGCCTGTTGAGATTGAGATAATGTATGAGCACATTCATCGTGCAGGGTCAGCCCCTTCCCTAACATCTTCTAACACCACTAACCCTGGAAGATGGGATAGAAAACACTATGCAAGATGATAAAATTATTATTATCATCATTATTATTATCTTGCATATTAGGTTAGAGACTAACCCGAAATAATCTTAAATGATACTTAATGCACATGAGGGTTAAGCAAAAAGTAGGCTAAAAACATCCCCAATGTTGGGGCTCATAGTAGAAATCAGGTGTTTCTGCCTTAATAAAAGATTTTGCTTCGCAGAATAGTTTTTTTGTGTGAATTTTTCTTTTATTTTTATTTTTTACCACAACAAAGATATGCTTATTTCTTCCCTGAAGGAAGACATCTTTTTTTTTTTTAAATGGAATTGGCAGCGAGGTTATGTGTAAGGCAAATTGTGACTGAGCCAATATTCTGTCATTCTCCCCAACCAGAATGTTCACATGAAGAGATAAACAGAAAAGAAGCCACTTCATATGTAAAGAAAAAGGAAGAACATCCTTCCTCCTCAAGATCTCAAAAGCTTGGATTCACACTCCTAGTCCTCAGAGGGAAGAGTGAGGTGAGCCACAGAGAAAGTATGAAGGGAGAGAGAAAGGACACGCGACGGGGGGAGACACTGCAAATGGTTTTGCAGTGTGAAGCTCACCGTAAAATCTACTCCAGCTATCGGTTGGCCCAGACATGCTGCTCACATTCCACTCAGGACAGGAAATCAACATGCCATGAGGTCCTCACACAGGTACAAGCAGGCTCTTCTTCCCGAGACAATAGCCCAACCTTTAATGTCACTCTTGCATAGTGCTATCTGTGGGTTCATGTCACCTGTACAGGTGCCTTTCTGTACTGCAGTCTGAGGTCAGAGTCATGAGATGATTGGCAGATTCAGAATGGACTCAGTTTCTCCTTCCTCTGCAGTTTGAATTCCATGGTTTTAAATTATTGTGGTTTCAGTCAAGGGGAAATCCACAGGTAATTGAAAACTATCATTCAGTGCTTTGAGTACATCTCACTATCTCAGTAAAAGAGAGGTTAAATAATTTAAAAAAGAATTCATTGCTGACCAGAAAAATGGAATCTATGTGATATATGATCTATAACATATATACCAGCTAACTAGCTATTGGAGCAGATCATTTTACTGGCACTTATCTTGGATGTCACAGCCAAACAGTTAACTTCTATGGGTCCAGGAACCTATCTACTAAGGATTTTAGTTTACCTAAAAACAAAATAGTTGGATCATTGCTTTACTTAGAAAGAATTATGTAATCTCTTGCTGTTCTGAGATCAGGAAGGAACAGAGTACTCAAAGGAAGAAATTTTATTGAGCATCTATTATTCAATCAAGTAATATCATAGACACAATCCTCCACAACAGTATCCTTAATTTAGAGAAGATCTTGATGCCTAGGGTAAAAACAAGTCATTAAGTCTTAATGGCTGGATTTGAATCCAGATCTTGTGACTACAAAACCCCCTTCCTCTCTACCTCACCAGTGTGTTTTAATTGAATTTGATTGGGGATAGGCCTGTAATAGTTATCAACAGAATTTTTTTACAGCACAGAGCTCAGTATCCTGCACCCAATGAAGAGACAGTACAGCAAGTACTCTTATGTTATCATTGCTGCTGTTGAAATCGCTTTAAATCATAGGAATTCAAGCAGATTATTGTGAGTCATGGCCTGCTACTTATAACCCAGGACAGGACTTCCTGGCTTACAATATGTGCCTAACTATTCATTGGGCTTTCCTGATAAAGAAAGAAAGCAACAGCCTAAAGGAAATGAGTCTCCTGTACCTTACAGTTTCTTTTAATGGTAAAGAACTTTACTCTCCATTAAGACTTCGAGTCTTTACAAATCAGTCAAGATGAAATGGAAAGCAATCATTTAAGCCTCTTCAAACCTGAAATTTAAAAACAACAAAAATGGCAAAATTAAAATTGATAGCAGCATGAATTTTCATGTACACAAACACACCATATAGCCATGTGTGCTTTAAGGGAAATGTTCCCTGCCTTGTGAAAGAGAGGCAACTTGTTATGATTTGTGCACACTTTCATGAAATACCAAAGAGGGGGAAAAAACCTCCTGTCACTTGTCAGCTAGTTCAGTCACTGCTGCTGTAGAGGTACCATAACATATGCACGTCCCCTTCTGAAAAGGCATCAAAAGGGGCTTTGGTAAACTCCTGTACAAGCATATCATATGTGTTAAAGCCAAAATGACTTAAATTCTGCTCCCTGATGGATCCGCACATCAGATGCATAACTGATTAGTGACAACTGACACAGAAACAGAGAAAATGTTCACTGTTAGGACGCACACACGCTTCATGCAGGAACGAGCCCAGCATGGCAGGCTAGATTCTCTGTATGGAAGTGGTGTTCCTCTCCTAGGAGAAATTTCCAGTCAAAGAACTGTGCCTTTTCAGTATCAAACCCTCAATGTGACTTGGAACTATTTCCTTAAGAATGCCTATCAATTTAATGTGTTTATAATTAAGACCTGGAAAAGTGATACAAGTATTCTACTCTTTAGTGAAAAAAAAAAAAAGATTCACAAATATCCTCAAATGCTTACTCTGTACAGTGTGTGCTTCACCAAAGCATCAGTGGTAGGAAAAGATATATAGCGGAAGCATAAGGAAGTTATAATGTAAGTTGGTCGAATTAGGTACATTATTTAAGTATTGAAAAATTTACAAAGATGTAAAAAATGTCAGGTATCAAAAGGTCCTTTAAGAATGAGTCACTTAGACCAAGACAGAATTAAAGCACCAAAATGAAGGTAATAATGCTCATCATATATATGAAAGATTGAACTACAAAGCACTGAAGTCCCCAATTAGTTTATTTGCATTTGTTCTTCGGGAAAGTTACATGCGTATCTCACTACCATATGGAAAACTATACCACCTCATTAAGAATAATAAAGAATTTAAGCTAAGCACAAAAGAAACTTAAATTAGTTTCTTCTTTCAAAAAAAGTAAAAATATATTAGATAAGTAATCTTCGCAAGTTCTCATATGATGGTTTAAGTGCTCCTGCTTTCATTTAAAATTTTTGAAGATTTTTTTTATCTTTCCAAAATGTTTTTCTCTCCCTGAATGAGTGAACCCAGTTCACTTTGTGACACCCTTCCTCCCTGACCTCTCCCTGAGGTTTTACTATTCCAGGAGGGAAGTTGTGTCCAAGGTCTCTCTCTGGTAGTCTGGTAGTCGAAGATAAGATAGTCCCAGATCAGGCTTCCCCCAGCCACACCCCCAGTTCTTATTTGGAATAGTTTACTTCATTTGTGTAAATTTCTTCTCCTAAAAGCATAATTCCTGCCCCCTACCCACCCTGCTCCCAGAAGCTACCAAATACCCAGCCTGTTGGAAAGAAGGCGCCCCCCACCTCCCCATTGTTTTCTCTGCTGGTTCAAATCACATGTAAAGATGTCAATTCAAGAAAACATCTTAAATCAGTCTCCCCAAAACAAAATTCCTTGTGTGCCTCATCCTAAATGCCATAACAGCTGGCAGGCTGGAAGAGACCTGAGGTCTTTGTTGCTGGGGGGGGGGGGGGTTGGGGAGGGTCCCCCTAGTTGGTCTCTCTACACATCTGCACAGGAAGTAGAAAGCAGCCAGTCACAGGTAACATGCCCATTTCTGTTACCCAAAGGACTTCAGAGTGGAAGAGAATCCCTTCTTGCTTCTATACATATTTTAAAATCCTCTTATCACTTCCCCTTCCCTTTGCCTTCCTTTCCAGTAGCACCCTCACAAAAAGTAGCTGAGGCTGCTCCTGCGAACTGGCCCCATTCCTGCCCCACCCGAGGCTGCTCTGCCCCGCGCGTGCCTTGCTTCCTGGGTGCTCTGCAGAGCCAGGGTTCCAGCCCCCATGCCAATACCATATTCTGATTTCTGTGAGAAAGCCAGCCACTCCAGAAGGCTATGTATTTAAAGTTTTTCATTCCAGAAGAACCACACATAGGAAAAGATGCATTTTATCAACCCTGCGAGAAACAAACACCAAAACAAAACCCTGGAGCAATTGAGTCACTTTCTTAAAGTGAGAACCCGGAAAGCCAAAATCCCAGGCCTTTATAGAGTCTGTTCCTCAAGTTCTCTTTGACAGGCGTTCCTTTTGCATTGTTCTTTTTGCAAAAGGAAGAAAAGATCAGGTCCATTTTGCATGACTATTTTTTGAAAGGCCACTTCTTATCACTGCAGCCGTGCCACTGATGTCCTTGGTATTATTTTCTTCTCCTCGCTCTCAGGCCTAATGTGTTTTTAGCATGTCTTCATACCTTCTGCTCAGTAACTTTAACACATAATGAAGGTTTCCAATCCCTGCCTACTTTATTTGCCAGGGATGGTTTACAGAAAACATAGCCAACCTATATGGAGTATAAGATCTGAAGAATATTTGAAACTTAGGAGAAAGAAACTCACAGGAGAGACTATTGCTGTTTTTTATTTTAAAAAACTAAAACTAAATCAGTCCACATGCCAGTTAACAGCTTACCAGAACATTACCTCCATGTATGAGCTGGCTGTCTTTTGCACCATTCCTGATGTTCTTAGGGATGATAAAGAAACTGAAAAATATAAAAAGAAAAAAAAAATTACAAACCAACCTGTTGATATTTTGAACAAGAAACCTTCTTATAGGGTGCCAAGTTAAACACTAACTATAATATAATATTTGGGGCAATGTTCTAATGCACTAAGGAAATCCCTGATGGTTTAAATTCTGATCCATTTACTTTTGATAATTTTTATGATCCCAAGTAGTTCTCCCTTTAATATAAAACCTATCTCCAACTACCTACTAGTTATGAAAGCCATTAAATTCTTGCAGATTGAAGGTGGAAAAATAAATTGTGTGTATTTTAGACCCCAAATGATCTTCCTATAGCAATTTTAGAACAAACTATGAAGAATTCTGCAATTTTAATCTCCTCAGTAGCTTCCCATTACTAAACAAGCAGAGCACCACGGTGCAAATGCAGACGTTACATGTCATCCCGATCCACGGCTTTTTTCTTTCATTAAAGCTTTAATGCAGCAATTATGGCTACGTTGCCCTATAAAAAAAGGAAAAGGCAGTTTACTTTAAAAAGTGAAATTGCATAGCCTACTATTTAATTATACACAAATGTAAATGGCCTATTTTTCCATAACTGGTTATTACAGCACTGTTTTACTTTCTGAGTTTTCACAATCTCTAAAACCTACAAAGCTTCCTGCTATATAATTGTTTTGTTACATTATTGTTTTCATCTTATTTTTTCTTTTAATGTGAGTGCAGCGGGATAAATCTTGGTTTTAAGCCAGCCACTACTTCATCTACTTAAGCTTTTATAGATGAAGATTGCTGTAATTATCAGAATACCCGCTTATTTCTGAAGTATTATCCCAGCAACCTGCTGGCATTTACAGCCAATTAACAAGCTTTGCCATTAGTTGCATAAGGGGTATCGCAGAGTAAACCCATTGTGTGCTAATTTTCTATTTTAGATAATCAGTTTGGCCATCCAGAATGGAAAGAAGAAGAAAAGAAAAGGTTTGACACTCAGTGGCAGACATGTAAAAATTACTGCGTGCCCCCCAGAGACAAAGGTATCCTGCAACTCAATGATGGCTTCGTTGCCGTCACCATTGGTTCTTAAGTATTTCCCTTTGTCTCTTTTGGAAGAAAAAAAAGTGGGGATTCGGCAAAGTAATCATGCCCTGTCTCACACACTCTCAGTCTTTTAAAGATGACTAGCTAGCTTCCCTTGCTGTCCTACCCATAATTTGACCAAATTGTACAAGTGTTAAACACCTTAAAAAAAAGACAGAAAGAAATCGAGCATGAGTTCTTTGGATTATTATTTTTTTAAACAATGTCTTTCAACCTCTTTTCCCCTTCCTTCCTTCCTTGCTATTAGAGTTAATTAATGTATGAGCGTCCTCCTACTGGGCTGCCTTAAAATGAGCCTGCAAGCTGGGTTTAGTTAAAGTAGTGTTGTCGTTTTATTGCTCTGTTTAAACAGTTTCTGATATTAATAAGTACCCAACTTTGGTCTACGGCAAGACAAGGAGTTGCAGTTACATTTAGGCTCAATTCACAGCACGAGGGTAAATGAATAACCAGCCCAAGAACTTCATCCTGGGGCCACAGAAGAACCTGGGGGCTCATGCTCAGAAATCATCTGACACCCTGAGTCTTGGGCAGTACTAATAATTATTTCATCCCAATTTTCTCTGCATCTATCTGAAAAGTTATCCTAAGAATCCACCCCTCCATCCAGCCCCAGATGATATCTAACCAAGTGTGATGCTGCTCTCTATGAGGGAAAGGACCAATTGTCATTTAAAAAATGCCAGGATTGAGCAGCGCCCACACTTGGCGTTGGTTAAGCTCTTTGGCCACAGAGCTTCTTAAATGCTTATGCCAAGCTGCAACTTAAAATCCTGGCCTTCAGCTGCTCCAGTGTGTTAACAGGTGATCTTGCCTGTGAGCAAACCTGGCTCTCCAGATCAGCATCCTTCCTCCTTGACTTGCTCATTCTCAGGGGGAACAAGCTTGTCTAGGACCACAAGAGTTGTACAGTATCATCTTTAAACACTGAAAACTGCTTTACTGAGAACATTAGCTGCCTTCTTTTAAAAAAAATCTGTGAGGAGAAACTCACTGTCCCACTACCCCAGCATCAAGCTAAATTTTCCAATAATTTCTTTTGTCCAGCAGTGTGGCACAGGTGCAGGTAATGGATGTGTCTCGAGGCAGAGCCTTATTATCAGGGCATGACATCACTATCATTGTGTATCTTCATAGCCAAATTCACAACTCATTATGCCATTATATTTGAGCATATCTTCCCAGCAAACAAAGGCATGGTGCTTATCACAAATGCAGCTCATTGAAATCAAGAAGAGATTTTTGAAGGTTGTTACATCTTCAAAATATCCTAGGTAGAATATCCTAGGTAACTTTCCACTTTCATAACATGAAGAGCCAAATGCTCATTCTTTGTACAGGACTACCCACTCTCATAAAAAAAAAATAGAAAGAAAGGAAGGAGAAAAAAATCAGAAGTTAGCTAAGAGATTAAAGAGAGACAGTACAGAGAAGTAAAGGGAAAATGTTAAAAGTTCCTTTGTTGCTATTACTATCTTGTGAGTGTTTGAGTTGTTGGTTATGTTAGCCTTTTAATATAATTTTGTTGTTACTCCCATCGTTATTTTAACAGACCTCTGTTTATTTATTTATTCATTCATTCATTCATCTTGTAGTGCTTGGTATTGAACCCAGGGCCTCTTTCATGCTAGGCGAATACTCTAACATCAAGCTATATCCCTGACCCAAGACTTTTTATTATTTAATCATTATTGCTGTCTTAGTTTCCTATATCCAAAAGTTTCTTATTTCAAAGTTTAATGAATTGAATTTTAACCTTGTTTAACCTGGTAGAGCTGAAGTGAAGGAAGAAAGAAAGCCATCCTCAGTGACTTCTTAGAGGATGCTGGGATTGATTATTTCAACAGGTGGATGAGAGGAGACTTCCTCAAATCTTGGGCTCCCCATCTATGTTCCAGGAGTGCTAGTTAAAACAAACAAACAAACAAGAAAACAAAAAAAAAAGTTTTCTTTAACCAGAACTCTCACCTATGTTCCAGAAGTGCTAATTATTAAAAAAATAAAAAAAACAAGGTTTTCTTTAAACAGAATTTAATCTTAGCATCATTTGTGGGGTGCAAATCTTTCTCCAGCTTTTACTAGCTTTGTGATCTTGCTCAAGTTACTTTTTAGCCCTCCATCTTCTCATCTGTAAAGTGTGAGTGAGAACTGCGATCTCACCAAGTCGTCCTAATAATTAAGTGTAGTAATGCATGTAATATGCCTAGCACAATGCAAAGCACATAATACATGCAAATGCAATTCATTCCTATGCAAGTTTATCTGCATATTATTAATTATGCTAAACACTAGAAGGCCATTGACACTGATCAGGGCATGAAGTCTTCCCACATAGAACTTGTATAACCAAGTAAATGACACTGGAAGAGGCCGGAAGAAAGAAAGAATTTTCCACTATTTCCCTCTGAGCAAAAGTGGAAGCCAAGAACTATGATTTGACTGTGTTTGTTAAACAGATAACCTTAGCCTAACAAGACAGCAGCAAAGCAGAGCTATCCTCAGACATAATATACCAGAAAGTACACACATGGTGTCTTATAATCATCTATTAATTTTCAAAAAGTCCCAGTAAGAGTAAATGGAATAAATAACAGTAGATGGATATTACTAGTCAGTATTTGTCATTTAAAAACATACCACAGATTGAAATCAGCTGAAAGAGTGTATCTCATAACTGGAGATTACATTTCCAAAATTACCACAGGTAGACTGAATGGAAAGTGTTTCTGATATAGAGGAGGTTTGTTTTCTTTGTCTCTAAGTTGCATGACAGCAAAGACCCTGTTTTGTTTACTACTACAGCTCTAAAACTCAGTCAGTATTTTACACAATTACTATATGTTTGATGGATAAATGAATGATTTCAGTTTCTGTTTGTGGTATTTCTATCAACCACTGGTCTTTAATAAATGATTAAGTAATTACTTAATCTGGTATCTGGGGCCGTATTAAATTATAGAGCTAAAAATACAAAAAACAAGAGATGGGAAGATTTCCTCTCAAAATAACCAACAAAATAGTTTTAGGATTTCTTTAAAGTCCTCATGATAAAATTGCTAAGTTCAAAAATGGTATTAAACTTTGCTGAAAACTACAACAGTATTCTCAGCCTGCAATTGTTTTATTTATTTATTTACTTACTTACTTAGGTACTGAGGATTGAACCTAGGGTCATTCTACCTCCAAGCTACACCTTCAGCCCTTTGTTACTTTTTATTTTGAAACAGAATCTCACTAGGTTACTGAGAGTCTCACTATGCTGCTGAGGTTGTCCTCGAATCTGCAATCCTCTTGTCTCAGCCACCCAAGTATCAGGATTTCAGGCATGTGCCACCATGCCCAGCTCTGCAACTGTTTTATAAACAGCCACTTCAAACTTACCATTTCATGAAGAATACAGCGAGATTGGACGAATGCTCATCAAAACCCAGAACACTATTAAGAATCCCAAATTTGCTTCTTTTGAGGACTGCTTTAAAGGTTTTGTGCAATTATTAGATCAGCCCTGGTTGATCTAATAATTCATCACAAAAGTTACAGAAGAAAAAGTAGCCTTTGCATCGTAATTTACAATTATTAGACAAAGGAGAATATACAATCGAATTAGTCTGCTTTTAAAGTAAGTAGGCAGTTTTTCTTTTTAGAACAGAACTATATCACACTTTATAACTTGGAAACTCCTGAGCCACTTTCACACCACTGTCAAGAGGTGAGACCAGCTACACCTCACTACAGCCTCATCAAAGGTCTCCATGGGACAGTCATCAGCTCTTGAGCATTACATTTTTATTATATTTGTGATGATTTTCTAGTATGCTTTTTAATTGAAAGGGGTTTAAGAAATATTTTATGTCTCAGAGAGTTTCCTTTTAAATTAATTAAAGCAAAAAGAAAATTGAGAGATTGCCTTGTTCAACTTTGTCTGCATGATGTTAAATTAAATAATATTAGCTGTAGTTATGGCAAACTTTCAAAATAAAGGTTCTGCAGTTCAGAGGAAAAACAGTAAGATAAAAATGTAGACTTATGGCCAGGCATGGTGGCACATGCCTATAATCCCAGTACTTGGGAGACAAGAGGATCACAGGTTCAAAGTCAGCCTCAGCAACTTAGAAAAACCCTCAGAAACTTAGCAAGACCCTGTTTTGAAATAAAAAATAAAAAAGGGCTGGAGGAGTAGCTCAGAAGTATCACAAAATTTTTAAAATAGTCTTATAAAATGTGTTTTACACAATTATAGCACTTAAAAAATAAATATAATAACACATGTATGTTTCTACCCCAACAATTAAGGATATATGTTAATTAGCACTGATTTTCAATGTTGAAATGTGTTCAAGAGAATGTTGGCCTACATGAAGATATAAAGTTGTCTGCATTTCTTCTGACTTCTTCATATATTATTACATATGACCACTACAAAGTCTCAATTCATCCCAGGTATCACCATTACATATTTCATCTGCATACAGAAAGGCTCACACCAATTCTGTCAATATGACCAATCCTGTCGATAACTTATATCCCCCTAAATTGCAGAACATCAGATTCAATTATATTTGGGAAAGCTGTAGAGGACGTGGTATTCTTTTTAAAATAGTCCCAAACCCTTTTTCTCTAGAGTATAACCACAAAAGCTTAATCTCCTCTTTTGTTTTATTACTGTGTGGCTGAAAACTTTTCATGCTGCAATAACACACGTGTGCACATGACTATCACTTTTTAACAACCGTCTTCAAAAGCAGTCCCCTATGTAAAACTGCATTTTCAAGATATTTGTGGAAAGAGCCAACACTGAAACAAAATTAAATAAATAAAAGTGTACAGAGACTCTCAGGGATATGCTTTGTCATGTCACCCTTTCTGCAAGGGAAAGGAATAAAGGTTGGGAAAAGCAGCTACTCAGCATGGCCTTCTGGAAAGAAAATGGTTGCTTGTAATGACACAAACCGTCCACTAATAGATGGGGCATCTGGGTTGGGGACGGATAGCCATCTGAAACGTGGCTAAATTGGAGGTCAGGGTAGGAGCAGAGAGGGCCCCTTTTCTTCATTCTCTGGCATATTAATAGCAGCCCGAGCTGTCCTGTCCACAGGAACTCATTTACTCCCATCTCAGGGAGAGGAGTTGGCCAGCTAAATGTCATCCTCTAATCCAGAGACAAGGCACCACAGCATTCTTATCTTTACCATCAAGGTTTATTATCTTGCCATCCCCATTCCTAGTCCTGACAACAGACTCTTCTTGTCCACTTTATGGAGAGAAGTGAGGAGAAGGACTGGCCGAGATCGCCTAACCTTGAGAACATGAAGACCACTGTGTCTTGGTGATAGTAAAATATGTGGGAGCTCTGGACTTTCTAGCTGCAAGACCAGAAATAAGTTACATAAAATCTCTTCAAATTCATGCTCTGTAAAATGGAGAAGATGGTAGCAACTACCTCATCAACTTTGAAAATTAAATCAGTGTCTGTCCAGGCTTCTTGAAAAGTGCCTCACACAAGCCCTGCACACAACTGGTTTTCTAGAAATATCAGCTAT
Organism: Graphiurus murinus; assembly: GCA_004027655.1. NCBI lineage: Eukaryota > Metazoa > Chordata > Mammalia > Rodentia > Gliridae > Graphiurus > Graphiurus murinus. The sequence continues at coordinate 34,816 of PVLC010000227.1, read as the reverse complement.
CATCATTTTGTAATGTGATCAATGTCTATCACTCAATGACTAGCACCATCCCACCTCCCGTCCTCAGGTTGACCCAAAGCACCAGTAGCTGCCAAAATAAGTGTGTGTCTGGATACATGCAAGCATTTAGATGGTTCTAGAGAGAAGAGTGGCACTTTATATATTGAATCACTTATAGTTTGGGAACCTATCGATCTTGTATAATGGGCTAAACAGGGATGTTGACAGAGGCCCAATGGCCATTATGAACATGAAGTGTGGTAAAAGTTCTAAGCGGCATTCAGACCTGGTTCAGAATACCTTCTCCTGGGGCTGGGGAGAGAGCACCATGGCAGAGCACTTGCCTTCCATGTGTGAGGCCCTGGGTTCAATCCCCAATACTGGGGAAAAGAAAGAAATTCTGGAATACTTTTCCATTTCTCATTTATGTAAATCTTTAACTTGATTCAAAATATTTCCATTTAAAATGAAAAAAATAATATTTTGCTTGCAGTGTGGTGAGGAATTAGAAAATTAGAGAGACAGGAGCATGTGGAATAATAATACAGAAGGCTTAATATAGAGTAGAATAATTAAGATCAGGAAAGGATATATTATGGACCCAGAGTAACAGTGTAGACCAAATTAGGTCTCCCAAAGATGGCCATGTCCTAATTCCTGGAACCTGTGAAGAAATACTGTATCTTTTACAGACTTTGCAGATAAAAGTAAGGTTAAAAACCTTAAAATAGCCAGGTGTAGTGGCATACACTTGTAACCGCAGTACTTGAGAGGCTGAGACAGGAGGTTCACCGGTTTACAGCCAGCCTCAGCAACTTAGTGAGACCATCTGCAACTTAGTGAGACCCTGATTCAAAGATAAAATAGGGTTGGGGTTGTAGCTCAGAGGTAGAATGCCCCAGGTCTCCATCCCCAGTAAAACACACACACACACACACACACACACACACACACACACACACACACACACACTTAAAATAGGGAAATTTTCTTGGATTATATGAGTTAACCCAATATAATCACATGAGCCTTGATAAGCAGAGAACTTTCTCCAGCTGGGACTGAAGAGTTATGAGGAAGTAAAGAGAAGTCAGAGACATTCTAAGTATAAGAAAGATTGGACGCCCTGTTTCTGGCCATAGGACATAGGTGCCAGGTGCACAATAAATCCGCTAGGAGCTAATGTGGGTGATACCCAGCAGAAAGCCGACAAGGATAGGAGGATTTCAGTCCTACCACACTACAAGGAACTAACGCCCTGAATGAGCTCAGAAGCATAGTCTTCCAGAGACTCCCAACAAGTGAAACTGAGTGCTGAGCCACCAGCCATGCCAACCCAGAGGTCTGTTCTATGGAATTGTGAGGTAATAAATCTGTGTTGTATTAAGGTTCATGGCAATTTTTCATGACAATAATTAAAAAATGAATTCCAAAATTAATAAATAAAAAGGTTTTGCTACTAGGTTGTGCTGCGCTTGGTTTAAATAGAAGCTGTTGGAAGACAAGGATGTTATCAGATAATAATAGTTAAAATTTTTTGAACATTTATTTAATGAGGCACAATGCAAAATGCATTACATATATTAGCTCCTTTTATATTTATAAAACTCTGTAAGGTAGAGTTTTGCTCTTTTGCAAATAAATTGCTCTTTTGCAAGTGAAGAAATAAAGAAACTAGTAAACAGAGAGGTTTAAGATGCAATAATAAAGCCAGGCGTGGTGGCGCACGCTTGTAATCCCAGCATTTGGGAGGCTGAGACCAGAGGATCCGGGTTCGCGGCCAGCCTCAGCTACCTAGTGAGGCATTCCGCAACTTAGTGAGACCCGGTTTCGAAATAAAGAGTAAAAAATAGGGCTGGAGGTGTAGCTCGAAGGTAGAATGCCCCTGAGTTCAATCCCTAGTACCGCAAAAAATAAATAAATAAATAAAAAATAAAAAAAATAAAATGCAATAATAATCACACAGTTTAGAGATGGCAGAACCAGGATTTAGACTCAGAAAGTAGTTCCAGAGCACATGCTATTAACCATCATGCCATGCTTCCTTCTGAACACCAGGGTTGGCATATAGTCCATACTTTCTATTTTGCTGAGTAGTTGAACAAATTAACAAATGGATACAAGGAGATAGTTTATCTCCAATGATTAGGCCAGACTTTTAAAATTATTCCAAGTACTTAAAAATCAGGCTAGCTAAGGCAATATTACAAAACTATTTTACTAGTGAGTTAAGTCAGGCTATGCAGTGGTAACAAACAGTCCCACAATCTCAGTGGCTCAGCACTACCAAGGTTTATTTCTCATTTGTGCAAACTCAGGTAGCACTCCAGGACAACTGTCTTTTCTGCAATAACCTTGAGAATCTAGACTACTTTGGTGTTGTAACCCTGCTTTCTCAACAAGAATTCCTTTAAGTTTCTGAAGCAGAAGAGTATCTGGAGATATCACACCTACTCTTCCTGCTTCAGCCTGGAAATGACACCTTATACTCACACACCATTGGCCAGCACGAGTCCCATGTCACTCTCAATTGCAAAGAGCCCAAGATAGGCATCTTCCATGTGTCAAGAAGGAGAAAAGAATCAGATATTGATCAACACTAATCATGGCTATCAAAATCATTAAATCCCACTCTCTAGAGAAGAAATGGTATGCTATTGAAAAATAATAATAGCTCCAAATTTCTACTTCATCTCAAGGAATTCTGAATCAGCCCAGTCTATTCAACATCCTGTCCTTCCATCTATACCTCCAATCCTTCATGACAAAGAACTCATCTGTCTTTTTTTAGTCTGTACGTGACCAAGAAAGAAGAGCTTTACCTGGAACTCTCAGACCCCTGGTCTGTTTACACACTGTCCCCAAATGAAAGGACCTTCACAATTCGTGTCAACTGACATCAATCAAATATTTATCCATCCTCAAGAATCAAGATAATTCAACTATCAGAGAAGAAAAACGGATTGTTTTGATATTTCGTTTTGTTTTTCTAGTAAAAATTTTTCCTCAATATTATCCCAAAGTTATAGAAAACTCCTCATCCTGTTCAAAGATATCTTTTTGTAAGAATCTCATTTAGACTCTTATACTTCTTTCCCTTGGTTAATTAGCCAATAAAAGTCCCTTTTTGAATTAATAAAGGTGTGAGAGAGCATAGGAAATGTTCCCTAAAATTTAGAAAAGCTATCTAAGTTTGATATATGTATCCACATAGTTTTACTGTCTGCATTCAGTATGTGCAACATCACAAGCCTGGAAAATCACAACTTAAGCCAAATTTGGTGTTTGCTGTTGAGATTGATTATATCTTTCATTATAACAGAAATCTATAAAATAGTATAATTTCATATTTTTGGAAAATTAAAAATAGGTTTTGCCCATGCCTTAAGAATACTCTGAGGACAATTTACTATTTATTTAGAACAAAATTACTCTATTTATTTATTTATTTATTTGTTTGTTTTGGTACTGAGAATTGAACACAGGGGCATTCTATGTTCGAGATATACACCCAGCCCTATTTTATATTTTATTTGGAAAACAGGTTCTTGCTAAGTTCCTGAGAGTCTCACTAAGTTGTTGAGACTGGCTTCAAACTTGGGATTCTCCTGTCTCAGCCTCCAAAGTACTGGAATTACAAACATGCACCACCATGTCTGGCCAATACTCAAATGTTAAATAAATGTACAGAAAGACTATTTTCAGAGCTTCTTAAAGATGAAGATTTTAAGTGTATAAAAAGATGATTTTTCAGAGAGTATTAAAGATGAAGAGGTAACTCTTCTCCCCAGATGCTTTATTCCATAGGTACATTTTAACCACCAATCCAGGTGATGCTGTATTAGCCAGGGTCACTCAAAGCACCTAGTCTGTCAAGAGGTTGTTTTCATTCTACAACGAAATAAGAAGCTCATGTCATACTGTAAGTTGATGCATAGCTTCCTTCAGCAATAAAGTCTTTTTAAAGAGGAAAAAAAGGTAGCTGAACTTAATAATGGGTGCTGGCAATGAAGACGGTTTACACTCTAGCAAACTTCTTGCCTTGAAAAGACAAAAAAAAAAAAGACCAGAACCCATGGAATTCCACACTCTGAAGAACCATTAGTAGATATCTGCACATGGAGAAATCCATCTCTAAGACCAGTGAGATGCAAGGGTTATCAGTTCCTGAAAAGTTTTTTTTCTTCTAAGTCACTTTTATAGTGAGATCTGTGAGAATGGAGATCCTAAGGACAGTGCTCACTCTTGTCCTGCTTCCTTCTTCTTATATGTTAACATAGAGATACAGCTACAATTATTTCTGAGTATTCTGATGGGGATCTGAGTATTCTGATGGGGATCAATTATTTCTGAGTATTCTGATGGGGATCATTCCTGATACTCAATTCAATTTCTAGGTTCATTTAATATTATCAATATTTTTATAAATATTCATACTGTATGTGGTCATTTAATAAATAAAATAAACTTCTGGTATAGACTACAAAGTTCTATTTCTACTCTGAATTAAGTCAATTAATATCAGAATGCCAGTTAAATTGACTAATATTTTGATTGTTCCTCTTGATGGAGGTAATGGATAAACTCTAATCCAAACCACAAGACAATATCATAGAATATGTGCACTTTGGCTTTGTAATCAATTTTAGCATATTCAATATTAAATTACACCAATGGTTAAGAGAAGTCAATCTTAAGAGCAGGGATAAATTTATCCATGTAATACTATTATCATGTAATAGTATCAAAGCCATGAAAAATAAGTGTGTATGTAAAGGAATAAAACTAGATATTAGTTTATTTCATCTTTTTGTCATTAAAAATTATAAATTTATTAAAAGTAGAAGAGCAGGGGCATGATTTATTCATTTTCATATTCCTCAGAGTAACTTGGATATAGTAAAACACAATGAATAGAATAAACTTAGTGAACTTAATTAAACATAATATTTTTGTCTATAATGTGTTTATTTTTAGACCAATCAATAAAGTATTTACTAAATTACAATGATATTTCGTGTACTGAGATAGCTGTAAAATAGCTAAGATTAATTCTTACAAAGTGTTTACATTCTAATCTGTGAGCCTTACAAACTAAATAGGCAATCATAATATCATATAATAGTGAAGTGTGTTAATAATAGTAGACATTAAAAAAAAATTAACATTAGCTTTCTGTTTCTCAGAAGTACATGTGCACTGTTTCAGTCTGGATTTCTAGATGCAAGCAACAGAAACTAACTTTGACTACTTTAAATAAAAGCTCAATTTATTGGAAGACTTCTGTGGAACTTGAAAAAATGAACAGAAATCCAGAAGACTGGGTTTAGGGCTAGGCAGGAGCAAGGACACACCAAAAGGCCAAGAAACAGTAGGTAGAAAGGCAAGCACCTGGCTTATGGTTGCCACCGCTGGCCAGATATCATCACCATAACAGCGAAATTGCCCACAATGGCCACTCTTCTGAGAACCTCTAATCACACTCTGACCCTTGTCATTTCCTCCAGACTTAACATACCTAGAGTGTCTACTCAGACAAAACTGATAGTCACCCCTGACAGTACTGGAGAAAAGGACTAGTAGAGATGCAGTTTCCTCAAAGGAAGGGAGGTACTTAAAGGAAAGACAGAGATTCTGGTCAGTAAAAAAATTGACAAACACTCCAGTCAATATAGTTAAGACAAAGTCTAGAACTAAAATTTATTGTTTGGAAAAAGTAAAGAGGAAGAGTGTTTTGAAACGTTTTAAAGATAAGGATTTTCCAAACTAGAATTTCAATCAGCACATAAGAATTAAGTTGCTGCCATTTAAAGATAGACCTAAATTATTTCTCGCCATACCCTGAATTACCTAAAGTTATGAAAACTGTCTTTTGGTCTGAAAATAATAAAGCCAATTGGAAATACTTGAATGAAATTTATTTGTTCATTTAACAAAAATCCACCCAAAATCACTTTTAAAATAGACAGCCATGGTATCCAGAATAATATATTAGTATGAGTTTTTCTTTGGTTTTTCAGAACTGATACTTTAAAAATAAATTTAATCATAACATAACTCATGTCCTTTATACCTTTTCATAGTAATAATATTTCTCACATAATTTTTTTTTTCGGTACTGGGGATTGAACTCAGGGGCATTCTACCTCCGAGTTATACCCCTAGCCCTATTTTTTATTATTTATTTTGAAACAGGGTCTCACTAAGTTGCTGAGTGCCTTACTAGGTAGCTGAGGCTGGCTGTGAACCCGGATCCTCCAGTCTCACCCTCCCAAATGCTGGGATTACAAGCGTGTGCCACCATGCCCGGCTTTCGTAATATCTTTTAACAAAGAATACTTCACTGTCCCTAAACCTCACACTGCCACTATGCTGTAAACTAAAAATGTTAGTCTTTTCACTTTAGAAATTTAAGTTACTTGTCCAAAGTCACACTAGCTATTGAGAGTGGGAATTTCCAGAAGATCATTTGTACCCATCTTTAAAAGATGTACTATTTGGCAAAGCCAACTGTCATTTCAAAACTCCTACTGCTTTAATAGAAAGGTATAGATAAAAGTAATGAATAAGCTATGTTCTAGGATTTCATAATTTGATTTTATGGTATCTGAAAATACTATACGAGAAAATACAAAGCAACAGTGAGTCAAGGCTTTAAGTGTTTACAGAACTAATTTTTTTCAGTGGTAACAGAAAAAAAAACTGGAAGGAAGGAAATTCTAAACCACACCTATAAATGGCAGATGAATCAGGCTGTGGGTACAGGATCTTATTTTTCATTTTCATGCAGGATATGAACTACCACAACAAAAGTAATGTGGCAATCAACATCTAGCTTCCACATAACTGATGAGAAGAAAATGATTATGTTGGTCATTTACTTCACACAGAATAGCCTGCCTTGAATGAGGAAAAAACACTTTGGGAAGCAAAGTTAACCTTTAACAGCTAGGAACTACTAATTTGTAAAGATTAAATGAGATAATAGATATAAAAATACTTGGTAAATTCTAAGAGAATATACTGGGGACACCAGTAAGAAGGGTGTTAGTCCCATCCATTTGCTGCCTTGTATTATTTTCTCATTGCTAATTTTGCTTTGCTGTGACCTGTCTTTCACGTTGGGCATCCCATTATGTCTCACTCTCATTTCCCCATCAAAATCTTAATAAAATAGCCAGACATAGTGGAGCACACTTATAATCCCAGTACCTGGGAAACTGAGACAAGAGGATCAGAAGTTCAAGGCCAGCCTCAGAAATTCAGCAAGGCCCTCAGCAACTCAATAAAACCCTGTAGTAGAACACCCCTGGATTCAATCATCAATACCATACACACACACACACACACACACACACACCCTAATAGAATAAAAATCACAGTCTGGTTTTTCAATTTTCTCCCCTTAATGTGTGAAACATTGGAAATATTAAAAAAAACTTTACCTCTCCCAAAGAGAATGTGTGCATACATCCTTGAGATCACTGCAATTGATAAGCCCAAGGAATAGAGCAACAATGACAGAATTCCAAGTATCTGTCCAATGTCTTTTTAGACATCATAACCTTCCTGATAAGTCTGAAACCATATTTCTCAGGTCATTGCCTAGTTGGAATAGATTAAGGCTAAACAAAAATAAATTACCAGGGACAGTCTAATATCAATCAAAATCCAAATAGTAGCCCACATTTGATTTGTAATAATTAGAAGCCAGCATGGCATACTAGGATAGGATCCTAAGAAAGGTAAGACTTCTTTAACCTCTGAAGCCACTCACTCCACAGTTTGATATTGTTTTCACCCACTGGAGTTCATGTCCCTGTCATGGAGGACTAGAAATACAGTGGACATTTGATCCATGGTCTCCTTTTATTTATCTCATGCTTTCTCATAGAAAAGATCAAATACAAGAGAAAGGTGCATACCCAGGCCCTGAAGGCTGCCCCAAGTTGCTTTCATCCACTCAACAAGTATGTATAGACTACAAATGTGTATGTATACATATAACCACTGTTGTAGCTACATGACTTAAAAAGGAAACAAGAAACAGAAAACAAAATTAATTAATTTGAGTGGGAAATATGCAGAAACGTACTTTTTAATTGGATCTTTAGGTAAAAATTGAGGAAGACTTTGACATAAACCCAAAAGATTAACTGCTCTTATGTTAAGGCTATTTCAGCCTTTCATTGTCTTTGAGCTATCTTACATCTCTGTGAGTTGCAAAAAATTAATAATAATGCAAATTATTCTGTTCCACAGAAAAACAAAGAAGGTGTGGCCTGTAGAATGCAAGTGTTTATTGCCCTAAAAATATTGAGTGTAAATTCATTTCAGCCTTCTTTGAGTGCCTATACATGTGTGAGTATTAATTCAAATTCTCCTTGGAGCAGGTTGTAACATCTTACTGCTTCCTTCATTAATTAATGAATAAAATATTTAACATATGTTCACTTTATGTTTGCATGAGAATCATAATTATACCTTTTTAAAAATTATCCTTTAACAGTTTATAATAACTGTTCATTATGGGACCACCTACCTCAAAATAATATGCTTAGAAAGAAATAGTAAATTGTTTCTAAAGCTCTTCAAATGCAAAGCATTAAATGCAGGGAAATGGTATCTTCTTAATATAATTGTGGTATTTTAAGGCACATTTGATAAGGCTTCAAAGTGCCCTCACATTACTGATCCCAGATAGAGGAATGGAGCTGAGCCGGGGGGGAAAAAAATCCCTTGTTATTTTTTGCTTTAAAGAAATAATAAACTGCATTGTTGTAACTCAGTGTAAGTAGACTCGAGTAAGGCAATAGAGATGGGTGCCAGAAGCTACTCATATCGTTCTTTAAAATGGAAATTTACCGTCTGCTGCATCACATGGACAAAATACAGAACTATTTTTCACAGCTTGTTCACTGAACAGATTATTGTAGAAAAAAAAAAAAAAACTTTTACATTTTCTGCAGATTCCCAAATCTCAGTCAAAAAACTCTTGGCAATTTTTAGCAGTGAAACAGATTTCACTTTCAGATTGAGATACTCCATTTAGCAGTAGTCAGATGATATTCCAAATAAATATAGACTCGTTTCACTCTTGATTTTATTTAAAAAAAAATGTTTTCATGAGGTGTCTTGGAGGAAACTTGCACTTATTTGGTTTTCCCAAGCTAAAGCAAAGAAAAACTCGAAGGTCTAAAAAATAGTTAAATAAAAAAGAGACATTAAACTAAAAATGTTATTACAAATAATGCATTTTCATCCAAGTATCAATAAATAAATAACCCTATAAAACTTTAGAATTAGTTATAAAGATGCTACTAGAGTCTTTTCTTCCCCAAATCTCAGCTCCCCAAAATATTACTAAACAGAAGTGCATGTGTTCGGTACAATATAACAGGCAGCAATATGTTGAGATACTTCACACAAAGAGGTCTCTGGGCCATTTTTCTCCTTGTAGATTAGCTTTATCACTTAGGTATCAGGCAACTGCACTTAAAAGTTTATCTCTAGGGCCATTTTTTCCTTAACTACTAGTGTTTAATGTCACACAAAAAAATACGGGATAATAAAAGGTTAAATCCATCACTAAAATAAGAATAGCAGTTTTAATATAATACTACATTTAAGATTCCAGTTCTATAGTCTATGCCTTCTCCCCAATTCCTGTAGTAGGATTTGCCAATGCTTTTCTACCACAAAAGGAAGTCATACTGTAAGTCATGAAGGATGTCCAGAAATACTGATTATGTTTTACTTTTATATTCATAAAAACATAATATGCATATGAATACATGATACCCACTCAATTTCAAAAAAAAAATGTTGCTATTTTTAGTACAAGTTTATAGATGTGTTAAAAGTTCATCTCAGTGACATTAAAGATGATCTCAAATATCAGCAAAGCACCCTGGAATTTAAAGCAGAATTCTTACCTAGTAAAGAAAACCAGAAGTGGTTCATGCTGTTTAAAGCATTTTATTATTCTTCTAATGACAATTTTACTATCTGGGAAGGATTCATTCTGTCCAGTCCCAAAAGCCACATTTCCATCGTTAATGTGACATATTAGAATAGGTTAGCTTTCAAACTCACTCTGACTCATAGACAAAAGTTTCAAAGAAAAAAGCTATTCTTTTCACATCCTAATTGCTCCACAAATATTTAGATAACATTAAAGGATAAAATCCTTATCTGCACAATGACTTAAAAATTAAATTAATAAAGTAAATGTGTGAAAAACTAAATGAAGCTCTTATATCATGCTGATAAAATATGAAACTTTATAAGATTTGATTTAATAAAAACTAACTGCTCTGGCTCCAAGGACAACTATAGGAGATAGGATTCCTGTCCTTTTGCTGTGTCGGTTTCATTTATACACCAACAGCTGAAGAGTGGGGGTGATGGAGGAGAGAGAAAAATGTAAAAGCTTTCTGTTCAGGAATTTTTCAATCAGAAAAATATATTAAGATGAACATAAGTATCTTTTGAAATTGTAATTCAAACAAATGGAAACATGAGATCTAATTTATAAAAAAAAAACAACTTACCACCACCAAATAATATCCTTGCCTTTTATAAAGTTAATCCCAACCTCTGTGCCTGCTTTTAGAAGAGTCATTATAATAAACTATATTCTAAAACTCAAACTGATGAAAGTTCGGACAACGAAAGATATAACTTGGAAAGATGAGGGAGTTAGACACCCATCTCTATATGCAATGGTCAACTGACAAAGGGATCACACAGGACCGGTAAGGGGCAGTGACTTTAGGTCTGAGATAAAAACAAGATGAGCTGGAGAGAGAGAGAGAGAGCTGTTTGCTCCTAGTTTCTCTAAGTGTGATAAATTTTAACAAAATAATTAAGAACTAGAAATCAAATGTTCTTACATGCCTCAGAAATCAACACCAAATTCTGATCTTTTCTTGTAAAAACCATCTGTGAGCCTATTGTAAGAAAGATACTGCCAGGCATGATGGTACACACCTATAATCCCAGTACTTGAGAGGCTGAGATAGGAAGATTGCAGGTTTGAAGCCAGCCTCAGCAACTTATCAAGACCCTGTTTCAAAATAAAATAGGGCTGGAGGCATATCTCAGAGGTAGAACACCCCTGGGTTCAATCCCCAGTACCACAAAACCAAATGAAAGAGAGATACTAAGCTAACTATTAGGAAATTTTGGAGCCATAATTGCTATTAATGTGTGTGTTTGTGTGTGTGTGTGTGTGTGTTTGTGTGTTTGTGTGTGTGTGTGTGTGTGTGTGTGTGTGTGTGTGTGTGTGTAGCACTGGGGTTGAACCCAGGAGTTTCTACCTCTGAACTACACCCCCAACCCTATTTTATTTTTATTTTGAAACAGGGTCTCACTAGGTTGATAAGAGTCTCACTACTTGCTGAGGCTGTCCTGGAACCTGCAATCCTCCTATTTCAGCCTCCCAAGTACCGAGATTACAAGTGTGCACCACTACACCTGGCTCGTAATTGCTATTCCTAAAATTAAAAGATTCTTCCTACATCTCATACTTAATTTTTGAGTTGACATCCTTTAGGAAGATGTTTTGATGCTGGCTACTAACACAAGCTACTGAAGCCTACTACCCAGTTTAGACAACCCAGACCTGTTCAAGGTCACCTTCCTCATTGGTCCAGACCCTGCCTTCCCGATGGCTAGACTCTTGGAGCCTCACCCTTGCATGATGTCTTCATCAGACATCTACACCAAGCTTTTTATTAGCACATTTTTCATTGGATGAGTCAGGGAAGTACACACTAGCAACCAAGAATTTTAGTCCAGCTTCATTGCAGGAAATCTTCCCTCATGGGAAAGGTTGAAGCCCAGACATCCGTATATAACCCACCAAAGCTTGCAGCTGAGCACCAGTGCTGCCCAGATGATGAAGAAGATACTCATGAAACCCAATGATGTGGGTATAAATAACATCTGGCTGCCTGCCAAAGACCAGGGCAAGGCCACAGGTTTTAGGAGTTCAGAGGACCACAGACACAAGTCCACTGAGAGTTTCCTAAGTAACTGTAGCCTTCATAGCAGGACTACAGCTGTGAACTTAGAAAGGGTTTCTCTAGCTGCTAAGGGTGATTTATAATGCCTTTTAAAGAGGACTAAAGGTAGAGAGTGTGAAGGTTACTCCTGAGAGGGGTTATGGTGGTCAATTATTCACCATGTACTTTGCATCCCATGGCCCTATTACCCTCTTTTCCTCACCACCCAACTTCCTCTTTTCCTTCTGGTATATTGGCCCAGACTCTCTGGACATTGCTCTGGCCTAACTACTGTGCACACACTTGCTCAAACTCTTACCTCACCTTGACATTTTAATAATGTGCTCATATGTTTTTAGTAGTTGCAATATTTAGTGTGCAAGAGATGGAAATTCCTTTGCTCCTAAGGGGACACCAGTGGTAAGTCTCCTCTACACAGGGAGATACCTGTGTTCCACTCTCTCGCAGGCCCTCTTTTCTCTCTTTCAGTCCTCCTTTTGGTGGGGACAGGGAGGACAGGACAAGGTTCCAGTTATGATGGGATCCCTGTTGTTCATTGGGTGGCAGCGTCTCAATGCTTCAGAGTTTCTGTAGTAACATCTGTAAATTTCACTCCAGCAATTCCATTGCTCCCAGTAGTCATTTCACTCTTCCTTCCCCGAATGACCTTCAATCGATTCCTTTGTGTGTGCCAAAATAACATTGTCTATAATGTTTTACAAAGCTGCAACACAGTGAGGTAATCTATTATCAACGAACAGAACGCCATGAGGAAAACTTTTAAAATAGAAATGGAAATCAAAGGACATTTCATTCAAATGATCAAAGTTGTAGAGCTTTCCAGGACCTAGGCAATTACCTAACTCTTCATTTGACATGTGAGGAAACTAACACAGAGACCTCCAGACCCTTCATATATATATTCCAATATCCTATCTCATGGACCTGGAGCTTATTTTTACCTTGATTATATCTCAGCGAATTAAGAAGCAAACACCTGTCACATTAAATCTATAGCTACTCCACTGTGGGACAACTCCTTTATGCAATTCTTGACCCCATAAAAAAAAGTGTCCAAAATTATTATGCCTTTATTTTATGGCTCAATTGTTCACGAGAACAGTACAATGTATTGTCATCTGCTGGCAAGAATGTTTGTAGTCACTGACCATAAACACATAGGGTCCGTCTCTTTGGGTTGATAATTTACAAGAATTTGTGTGTGTATGTGTGTTTTCTATTTAGATTTTCTTGGTTTCTTTTACTCCAAAGAATCCTTTTTACATGAGTTTCAATCCCAGGAATGAAAATCGTAATTGCCTTTCAAAGGCAAACTCGCCACTGCCTCATGTGACTAAAGCCCACCCTTCCCCAGTGTTACTCAGGCTTTTTTAAGTCACGGGTTTTGTTTTAAATTCATAGCCTCTGAGGAAGTGGTGGAGCCTCGGAGTGCCACCCTTCCTTGGCCCTTGCTGACAAGCAACAGCAGATTGCAAAAGAGATATTTTACTAATTACAAAATATAACAACCATCTGAAACTGGAGGGGGAAAAATAAGTTCAATGCTGCTGGTATTCCCATATGAGCTTTACAGTAATTTGAGCCTCTGACTTTTGGGGCAACCTGGGTGTTTGCACGTGGAAGGGAGTTCTGGGTCATTCAATTGATATCAACTCTATCAAAATTAACAGAGATCAAAGCATTGAATGTCTTGACATCTCTGATTTTTATTAAAAGCTTCCCCCGACTTCCTGACTGGATGTGCTATTCTCCACAGAGCCTGGTGGCACCAATGGTTCAGACCCTGTAACCCGGCCCTTTTAATTAACCTGGGTATTGAAACCATGTTTTGACTGTGCAGACATAATTTGTGTTGGGACCACAAATGATGAAAAGAAAATTATTAGTAAGATTTAGAAAGAACGTTCTTTTGCCAGGTTTAATTTTTTTTCCTAAGCAATTTGCTCTTAATTCTATCTAAGAATCAGGGCAAATCTCAATATAGACATACAAAAGAAGTTTTTGAATATGATAAAATAAAATCTCATAGTGATTAATTACCCATTGATTATTAAATTTTCCTTTCTGTAACGAGTCAGTGACGTAAGAGTCCTAACCCACAAATTCTTCACAGGCCACCAAGGAGGCTTAACTATTTGATAAAAACATGTTGCATAAAATCTCTATCAAATAAACAAAAAAATCCCATCCCTTCTCCTCTGTGGTTGAGAAATCTACTTTATTAAATCAGGAAGGTTATTGTGTTTTGTATTCAAACAAAATCTAACTGGTTACACGCTTTTACTTAATATTGTAAATAATATATTAAGTGTATATATATATATATATACACTTAATATATATATGTATATATATGTATATATATATACATACTTTCACCCTCTTCTTGTCAGTAAATTCTGAGCTTCAGTCTTGTTTTCAAAGTCTAGTGTTCTGTTCTCTGCTTGTCTTACTATCCTATTCCTTAATCTTCATAACCTAAATTTATCTTTTAAAACACCTTTTTCTGTTCATCTACTATACAAGCTGAGATGATACCACTACAAGTTTGCAATTGTAAAAATTCCCTTTCACCAAAGAGATTTTTTAATGCATTGGGTTGTTTATAATTATTCAGTATATTTTTATTTTACTTTTAGGGGGAAAAAGGAAAGATCCATGTTATATCATGTAATAAAAGCAACTTGTAACTTTTTCTTATATTTTCACCAAGTTTTCTATTAGAACTTCTTCCTGGTTATTTAAATATGCTTAAACTAATGGTTTTCTGTAATTTGTCTTTTTTTTTCCTTTGGAAACATACCGTGCTATTGTCAGTTTTTAAAAAGAAGCAATTTTCTGACTTTTGAGATTGAGTAGGTCAAGGAAAAATTACTACTGTTGATAACCTGTAATTAAATAGGAAATGCAGCTGCACTTATGAGAAACTAAAATTAAGTTTATTCTATTAATACTTGATTCTGAAATGCATTTTTGAATTTTCAGTTAAGGTTTCATTTAGAGCCTTGCCTTATCTATACTCAATCTTCACTGATTACTTTTAATAAGTAACATGTAGGAATATAATAGTCCTGTACTGTTAGAAAGACATTTCTGATCTCTTCCCTTTCGTCTTTTAAATATCATTTTCAGAAGCATCTTTTGAGAAAACTAATGAAATATTCTTTGTCAAATTGCATTTGTTTTTATTTATAATTACTCTAAATAAATGTATGCCCTCCTTAAGCATTAAAACTGTATATCCAAGGAATATATTTTAAGCATAAACCTTTGTGATAATTATATAATGGGTAGCAATTTAGAAAATAAAATAATCTAAGCTTTCTTTTTGTATTCTCACTCTCATTAATTTTTCCAAGTGTGATATATACCATTTCATTTCATTCAACAGTTCTCATAGAGGGAGATTTGCTAAGAATATAAGCTAATTGTTGAATTTATGAGATTACCAGATCTATTTCCTGATCACAGCTCCTATAGAACAATTTATCAAATTAGGTTTCATTTAAAGAGCTAAAATATTTTGTGTAAACACAAACCTAATAAACAAATACAACCATTTAGAACAATTTAAAAAGTCATAATATTTGCCACTGCTTAATTTCAATGGCGCATTTTAACAAATCAAGATAAACACCCTTTAACCTTTCCTACAAAATTCTTGGATTGAAATCTGAATAACATTTACATAAAATTAGGCATAATGTGAAAGCCTTATTAAAGCAAATGTATGAGCACTATAAAATTATTTATGTATTAAAATAGTAGTAATCTCTATTTAGAAACTGAAGCTGAATGTTGAAATACACATAAATATTTAATACATCTTTAGTGATAAAGTTTATGATTTTTCATAAGCATATTTTGAGTGGCAAAGTAATATAGAAAAAAGGAATTAGTTAAATGCAAATATACTTGAAAGCTTAAGCTTTGAAACTTTGTTCTACTTTGGAGGAAAAGAAGAAACTTTTTTCTGACAAAGAATGTTCTGGTTTTGTTTTCACTTTTGTTTAGGATTGTTTTAAACATATCTTCATCCAACGTGTTGATTTCTTTATTCTGACTATCAACCTGTGTTACTCTAAATCTACAGCACAGTGGCTGGGAAACAGATATATACAATACATCTACTTTCCAGTTACTACAGGTTTATGGAAAGAAAAGTACTAGGAAGTGATAAAAGCACATGGTTTGAGTGGGAAAAAATTGCAATCAAACCAGGGTTTTAATGAACATACTCCTCTTTGACCTTCCACTTCTTTCCTGGTACCCGTGCTTTTTGGTCATTTCTGTTCATTTGTTAATGTGCTAAGGCTCTTGGAATTCTATTTTCCAGATGCTTCTATTCCACCGAGGAAAGGAAAACTGATCCATGAAGTTGCTATTTGCATAAAATGCCGGAGCATCTGTCACAGACCTCTCCCTGGTTGAGCTCTGCATCCGGGTTCTCACAGCTGGGGTGCCTCAGTGTGAAGTGTCCATGCAGGCAGTTGGGGTCCCCAGTAAGGATGGAATTTAAGGTGGGGAGAGACTTTGCCCATTCATAATTGGCATATTTATCATTATATTTTAATAAAATGATGATATAAAATATAATTGGCCCTGTCTGGGGCACACATACACACACACACAGTCACAACTAGCTCAGATTCAGCCCCCAAACCATTGTAATTGATGACACTTCTTTGTCAACATGTTTCTTATCAGGGTCATGATGAATTAATCATAATCATGTTGCATATCATTACACAGCACCAAGGGCAGAGCTTTCTGTTAGTGGGGATTTTTGTTTGGGTTTTGTCCTGTCTTCTCTCGTGTCTAATTAAAAGCTTATCTGCTCGGCTATCTTTGTGCCTACTTTGCACACACAGAAAAGAAAATTGCTCCTATTGCTAAAGTAAATTGTAAAACAGGATGGATCAAATAAACTTTAAAGAGGTACATTACAGCGTCATTCTTTTTTCTGCATTTATTCCTGCATGACACTCAAACCAACGATTATAAATGTCAAGTTCAGTGACCAAAAATGTCTATAAACTCCACTTACTGGGCTATTGTAGAAAAGTAGGTGGACTTTTCCACAAAGATGAATATAAAGCAGTTTCAAGCCAAAATTATTTGCGATATTTTCTAAAGCCCATGTTAAATATATTAAAGTACCTTGTATAGTAATGCTACTTGTGAAATGCATTTTATTTTAAGTCTGCCTTAAGTTTTCAAAGTCATCTATTCACTATTACCTGTTTCCTGAGGATAGAGTTACTGCAATCTGTCTGACAAGGTCTTTGTGAGTAAATGATGCAAGCATAGTAACCAGTTAACAAATTCAGACTTTGAAATAATAACAGTTCTTTCTAACGAACCGGTGTAATTAGACAAAAAGTTTCTCTGATGCGAGTTCATCAGTAAGCGGTAATCAGATAGGAGGTTTCTTTGAAACTTTTCTGATTCATAAATAATATAGTAGTTTACAAAGAGGAAGTTTGTGGGAAGCAGCAGTAAACAGTCTCGGAATCCATCTGTTATTATGGAATCCAGAAGAGCTGAATCAGGATCCACATTGTTTATGATATAAAAGATGCTTGGGAAATGTTGCTGAAATAATTATTAACCAAAAATGTCATGTTTTTACTTTTTAGAAGTCTGAGTCATATGTGGTTGTGATGAAATGTAACCACCTGGGTGAATACATGCAGGAAGTTTACCTGGATTAATAATTTAACAGAATACCAAATGCAATTTAAAACAAAAAGTTTTTGAAAAGGCATGGCAGAATGTATTCTCATTTTTTAATTACTGGCTAATTTTTAAAAGTTATTTGCAACCATGTTCTTTTTAAGCATGTTACGATTTTGAGGAATATAGCTTTAAATTTTTATTTAATCAAAAAAATGGGATCCAATTCAGTAGTTAGCATGCAATTAAAATAACCAAAGTTAAAATATCTTTCCACTCTCCAAGCTCCTAACCTTGACCTCACCCCGTTTTTCCTCCTCACTGACAACCCCGCCACACACAACAGTCTAACACCACCCGCACACACACACATTCAGTTAAAAGAAAGATTTAGTGTGAGAGTTTCACTGTTGTTTTTCTTTTCAGTCCAGGAATTATTCCTTAAGTCTAGCTTGCTTGATACTCTTTTTTTTTTTTTTTTTTTTAATTTTGGAAAGAACAAACCAAGAAATGTGTTTCTGCAAAGACATTTCAACAGTGAGACATGCTTTGTTTCAGATTTATTCTGAATGAAATCAAAATGTTTTTCTTGTACATCTTTTTGCTAAAGCCTGAAGATAATAAATATATCCTATCACAGTAAGGTCAGCAGCCGCCACTGGAAAATGTGGTGATATCTAAGCAGACAGAGGTTTTTAAATTCTGAAAACAAGAGCAACTCAATTATTTTTATAGATTTCCAATAATACTAACTTAGAAATATAACACAATTAGTCTATCACTTCCCCTCAATCAGCTACAAATAGATTTTTGCCCATTGAAGGGAAAATGATCTAAAAACCTAGCCAACGTAAAGATGCAACTATGCCAGCCAGAAGGTACGTGGCAGGTATATGGATTGAAAACACCTGCCATGTGAAATCTCTCTTGAGTTTCAAATTGGTTTGGAATATTTTGCTGTATTTTACATAAAACCCTCATAACAAAAATCTACACATAATTGTCCTTCACGTACATTCTGGGGGCTGCACCATACACAGACCAGCCTGAAAGGCAAGACCAGGAGCGAGGTTCCCCTGCAAACATTGACAATAGTGCCATCTTCTGGCTCTGTGAATAAAGCAATTCTTACGTTCAACTTTTGTGGAACTACTGAAAGTTCATTATTTAAAGAATGAATAATCTTCAGCCAGGTTTTCAAATATGGTAGTTTTTATCCCTAAGTATGGTGTTATGCCTTTATAACCAGGATTGGGATGACTGGACCTCTATCTTTCTTTTCCTTTGATGCATCCACCTTTGTAAGTAGAAAACTCTTTGTTTTTAGCTACTAAGTTATTTCTCTTTCCTACTCTGCCATTCTTTAATTTCTAGTGTTTTGTCTTAGTCGATGCCTACCTACTTGATTCATCCTAAGAGTTGTTTATACATAGTACTATGCGTGTGTCTCTACTCCCCTGATTGCTTTTGGCCTCCCCAGATCTATCTGTGATGCTTACTTGGAATGCATTTCATACTTTTAATTCTGTATTCTCCTTTTACACTATTTCTCTTTTCCTAACTACCTCCTCATGGCTCCTCCTTTCAACCACCATTATATTTTTTCTAACATTACCCAAAGAAGTAAAATTTAACAATATGTAAAATGTAAATGAATAGCTATAATTGCCTTGAAAATCTCTCTCGCCATAAAACCCTATCTGCTGTTGATGAACGTTGGAAGAAAAGCTCCATCTTTTCATGTACATTCGGCAACAGATAAATAACCAAAATAGTAATGTCTCTTTCAACCTTTCAATATGTTCAGTACAGTTAAACACCAAATGGAGTAATGGTAACAGTCAAGGGGAATTCCGTATCTTCATAACGATTTAAAAACTACCATGGGAAGGAGAGTGGCATGCCGTGGACAGAGCGGATGATAAACAGACACCAACTGAAAAAGAATTAGGTGGCCAGGTCCCAACCAGGGCACAGGAGCTGGCACAGCACAGTGGAAGAGGATCTTACAGAAAGCAGGGTAGAGGTGTGTGAATTTGCTGATCAAACAGGTGCACAAAAGACATTTGAGCTTTTGTTTTTTAAAAAAAAAAATTTAAGTACTGAGCTTGTCGAATTTTAATCAGGGAGATAGATGAGTGACAGATGAGGAGTAGTAAATGATGAGAAATTTTAAGCAGCGAAAAAAAAAAGAAAAAGAAAAAAAGTGGAAAAGGCAAACAAAAGCTTGCCCAAGGAGGAGGGCTGGGTGAGAGGAACTGGGGAAGGCGGGGAGCCCAGGGTGGAGCTCCTGAGCCCAGGTGAACTGGACTTCTTTCCTGAACCTTGCACTAAGGAAGAGAATGGAAGCACCAATTGCTCCCTGAGGCTTTATGAATCCAAGTCAGGTGCTCTCTAGACCAAAGCCAGGGAAACAAAAAGAACAGAAGTGGAGGTGGTGGACCTGGTAGCCATGGCACAGGGCTGCAGAAAATCCCCCTGGAGATGATAACTCGGCCATGCCCTGTCATGCTGTGCAAGTCCACGTGGGCTTGGGTCTATCCTGTTTCACCTTGTCATAGCTTCTCCCCACAGCCAGGCCAGCGGTTCCCAAACTCTGCCCCTGTTTTGAATCACTTGGGGAGCTTATAAAACTCCTGGAGGGGGAGATGGCACCTTCCCCCTCCCCCCAGGAACTACTGTATTTAAGCATGAATTTGGGAGGGAATCTAGCAGGCAATCCTACACACATTTATGTATTTCCAGATTCCCAGGTTCTTCCAGGGTGCAGGTTGAGGACCACTGGACTAAACTAAAAACCGTCCTTCCTTAGGATATTAGACAGCAGTGGCTACTTGACACTCCTTTGTTAAGCAATAAAAGTTAGCTTTTTGACCTTCTACCTTTGCGTGTGTTTCAGTTCTGGACTTGTCATTCTAAACCCATTTCCTTTCTCCTGTACTTGAGCGCAGAACACTGCTGCTTCCTAATTCTGTGACCGAGGACAAGCTACTTAACTCGCAGCTTTCGTTTCTTCCTTTGTGAAGTGGGCTTTCTCACAAAGCTGTTGAGAGGATCAGGCGAGATAATGCGAGCAAATCCCTCAGCCTAGCGCCTGCCAAATAGTCAGCCTCCAAAAATGTCAGCCGTTATTATTATCCATTTATTCATGAGTTAATTCCCTGCCAACATAAAGGATTTAAAAAAAAAAAAAAAAAAGCCTTGTGAGAAAGAAAGTATCAAGAACTTTATCACGGGAGCCTGAAAAAGGGACGTCCAAGAGACAAGAAGAAGAAAGGATTTTTGGAGAAGGTTAAGAGAAAGTGGAAGGACGAAGTGTTTGTTTTAAATCTAAAGGCAATGGGATGGCTTATCTTTTAGCCCATGCCCCCAACTAAAGAACTGGAGATTTTAAACATCAATAGGTAAGCTAACAGCTGGAGACCCAGAAACATGTGTGTCAAGAGAGGGAACATTATGATGAGTACACACCAAGCCACACCAAGCCAAGGGTCTCTTGCTCCCCCCTGTGCCTCCAGCCAAGCCCTTTGATGGGAGATAAACTGAGTCACCAGCCTACTGCCCAGGGTTCCTGCAAGGAGGTGGATTTGGAGGCTACTTGTGAGACCAGACTGCTCACCCAGTAGTAGCAGGTCCACCCAGGAGACCTCACCTCATCTCCGTGTGGCCTGAAATAGTGGAGCTGTTGCTGGAGGCAGGAGTCCCTCATTTCAAACTGCCCTCCTGGCCTCTCAGCTGAGTTCTGGAGATCTGTGCAAGCTCTGTAGTTATCAAGAACTCCGTGATTGCACCCAAGTGAGGGATGGGCTCCATAGGAGAAGTAGTGGGGTGAGGCTGTCAGGGCAGAAGAATCTTCAGTGTGAACGAAGGGAATGCTTATAATTGAGTGAAGTGTATTATCTTTGAGCAGTTGAAGTCTGAAAGACAAATTAACCTCTAGAGCCCTTGATAGCCACTCTGGTGGGGGGAAAGCAGATCCTGTGGGTAGGAAGGGTTCCGGCAAAGGCCAGGAAAGCTAGATGATTGGCCATTATGTGCAAATTGGAATCTGTTTTCACAATAATCAACTTGTTAATTTTCAATGAAAATCTTTCAAAGAAATTTTAGCATTTCCTGAACTCTCTTTATTTGCCTCTATCCTTTCCTTTCACCGGCTGGACATAATGTCAGTGTTTAAAAGGAAGTATTTATGCCTTTCTTTCAGCAGTTAATTACTACCTGTCACGAAGCTGAAGACTTCAGGCAAGCTTAAACGGAGCAAAATGGGTGGCCTTTCAAAGCACCAGCGGGCTCATTCAGCAAATGCACGTCGGGTAGCTGATGTGAGCTGGGCATGGTGGTTGTTTCCCTAGACACTAGTCAGTAAGCAAGCTCAGACACCAGATCACTGCCCCCACCATATAATCTTTTACAAACAAGGAACTAAGGTGCCGTGGATGGGACTGTGTCTTCCCCAAATTCATATGCTGAAGGCCTGAACCCCAGTACCTCCGAATGTGACTCAATTTGGAGATAGGTCCTTGAATGAAGTGGTTATGTTAAAATAAAGCCTTCAGGCTTAATCCTATCTGCTATGTGT
The DNA here is from genome assembly GCA_004027655.1 of Graphiurus murinus. Lineage (NCBI taxonomy): Eukaryota > Metazoa > Chordata > Mammalia > Rodentia > Gliridae > Graphiurus > Graphiurus murinus. Next base: position 12,532 of record PVLC010000227.1, on the reverse strand, counting down.
CCTTATAAGAGGAGGAAATTTGGATGCATAAAGAAACATCTGGGATGCGTGGTCACCAAGGAAAGACTGTGAGGACACAGGTAGAAGGTGGCCATTTGAAAGCCAAGAAGGGAGGCCTCGGGAAGAACTAACTCAGCTGACCTTGCAATCTTGGACTTCTGGCCTTTGGAGCTGTGAGAAATTAAATTGTTGTTTAAGCCACTCAGTCAGTGGTATTTTGTTATGGCAGCCTAAACAAGCTAATATATGAACCAAACATTTTCAGGGAAAAAGAAAAAAACGCTGTCGTTCTTTCCTATCTGTGACAAATTCCAAGTCCCTTCAATTACCATTGTATGTCCTCTCTTTTACAGAAGTCTCAGCCCCAATTTAACCCTTGAACCCTGTGACCAAAGATTCATTACTTTTTGCCTATAACAAAATACTAGATTCTTTGCCTATAAAGAATGTGTGTGTGTGTGTGTGTGTGTTAAATATTTCATGACCAAAAGCTAGTTGTTAGTGACTTGCAGAGACAAAATGCTTGAAAAATATGTGCCAACTTGTTACATTCTCTTAATTCCCTTTAGAGTGAGTACAATAAAGTAAAACTTCATTATATCAGGGAATATAGTTTGTGCAAAACAGTACTACTTCTACATTGAAAGATTAGTTCTGCCTGGATCCAGTACACATGTCATATTTCTGGAAAGTCATTTGACACAAATCAGTCTAAAAAATAAAACAAGCAGGTGCGTAATATATTACTCAGAATAAAATAAACATGGCTTCATTTTTAAGTGCCAGTTTATTTCGTCCATTAAATCTCCATCAGCTACTGCATGCTTGGCGCCCTCTTGTGTCCACTTGGGATACGTTGTTTGCAAAATTCTGTAAGCAATTCACCCTATGGTATCTCTAATTCAGTCCCTGAAAACTACAAGAGAACATGCAATAGAGACCAAATCCCCCTTCTCTATGTGATTTATTGCAGTTATAAAAATAATACTTGGTTAAAATACCTACTAGGCTACAAAATTTCAAATTAACACTTCTGTATCCTTCGACTCCCTGAATATTTGACCTGCCTTTTCTGTAGTTTGTTATAGACAAAAGCTTTTTCTTTTGCTCTTAGGGTTAACAGGTATTCACATCAATTTTTTAATCCCTCAAAATTTTAGTTCTAAACTGTTTCTCTTCCCACTTATCCTTTTAACTTTTTATCCAGAGTTCTACAGAAAACTATTATATGAAATATTTTTGCATGTCAAACCATGAAGTACACAATGCAATGAGGATGTCTGTACAGTTTGGCTTGAGGTGCCAATGTCCATGGCACCATTGCTATCCCATCAAGATGAATGAACATAAGTAAATTGCAGAAACATGACTTCATGCAGACTTGTTGGTAATTGCGGTACAAAAGGTTGCAGTGCACGTTAAAGTTAATCTCCCCAATTCAGATTTAATAAGGCATTCACCTTGATTATTTCCCTATTTGGTATGCATATTATAAAATATGAATTGGCATCTATATCACAAACCATCTGAGCCTATCTCTATTTCTCATTACTAAAATTTACTCTAAATGGCATACATCAAAATCTAACCACCCAATGTATATTTATACTCTACTTAGACATGTAGCCATGTTTTTTCTGGGGCATGGGTCCTGTTTCTCCTAAAGGCATCAGTGAATTACCCATGCGAATTCAGTAAACTTGACTCCAAAGGCAAGAGGACTGGTAAACTGAGAAAAAAAGGGCTATTTCAGAAGTTTCCACAAGATGCAAAGGCAAAATTAATACCATATAAGTCATAAGAGAGATTGACAACTGTTGAGAACAGAGAGAAACAGGTTGAAGGTGGAATTCATGAAAGAAACTATGAAGCAGAATAAGAAGATTTGACAGAAAGACCTAGAACTAGACCTAGTGAAACTCTGCCAAGTCCAGTACTACTCAGAGAATTGGCATCTTGGCTTGGTCTTATCAGCACCAGTAAGATGGTGATAATACTTAATTATCAAGGAAACAGCACAGGGTAAATAGTTAAGGGTGTGAGCCAATACTTGGGAGGCTGAGACCAGAGGATCACAGGTTTGAGGACAGCCTCAGCATGTAGTGAGACTCATTTACCTAGTGAAACCCTATTTCCAAATAAAAATAAAATAAGGCTGGGGGTGTAGCTTGGAGGTAGAACACCCCTGGGGTCACTCCCCAGTACCTTAAAAAAAAAAAGAAAGAAAAAAGTATGGACAAAAAGATGCAGTTAAATACTATAAGTACTATATATAATATTATATTCAGCATATATAATATACAAATATTATATGTAATATTAAATACTATATTATATAGTAGCATATACAAATATATATTGTATATAAATACTGTAATATTAAATACTATAATACAAACATTATCTTCAAAGGATGCCTCCCTCCTCATTTTTACACTGTATTTTAAGCAATTAAATCAAAAGGGAAAACTCAGTGAGGTGATGCACACATGTAATCCCAGTGAAGCTGAGACAGGAGGAACTTAGGTTCAATAACAGCCTTAGTAATTTAGAGACCCTTGTCAACTTAATGAGACCCTGTTTCAAAATAAAACATATAATAAAATAGGGCTGGGGATGTAGCTCGGAGATAGAATGACCCTGGGTTCAATCCCAGCACCAAAAAAAAAAGAACTTGTAAAGCTTTCGTTTAATATTTCCCCCTCCTTTATTCCTCCATTTCTTTCCTCCTAGTTAGTAGTGTCATCATTTAGATAAACAAATAATAAGATCCTAAATGAGCGGTATAGAACATTAGAAGGCATCTTAGTGGCCCTGAAAATAAGAGAGCTGTTGAGTCTCCAAATCTGTCTTGTTACAGTGAGAACCTTTTCCATTCGCAGCTTGAATGGATTTCTCTATCCTTGGAGTTTCAGAGAACTCTGCTTTTGCCTTTATTAAAGTCAGATTGCATTTAGTAGCTGAGAATGACCGCAGCTCCTGAGGTCTTAATAATCTCACTTCCAACAGTTGGAGTGGGGCTGGGGAAGACCCAGGAGGGGCACCCAAAGTCCTGGCTAAAGGCCCTGAGTGCACCCTGCCCCCACCAGGACGCCAGAACAACCTAACACTGCCCGCAGCTTCCACTGCCTCCCCCTGTAAAGGGGACAAATAGAATCTCTGCATTTCTCTAAAGGGTTAAGCTCAGAAAAAACAATGTACATGAAAGCAAATTTTAAACTGCATAGTGCTGAAAATACCTTAGAACATAATAGGAAGCACACATTTGTGACATCACCTGGTTGCAGGACATGCCAGAATCCACCTTTTTGAGGAGCACAGAAAGATTTGAGTAAAGCAAAGTGTCTCTAGTAGGAAATCTTCTGTGTCAAGTATGTTAGGCCAGGGTGCCCAGTAGTGTAACCAAATAAATACCAGTCTAGATGTAGCTGTGAAGTTATTGTTAGATGTGAATTAAAAATCAGTTGATTTTGAATAAAGCAGATTACCCCATAAGGTGGGTGGGCCTCATCCAATCAGTTGGATACCTAATAGGACAAAAAGATAGAACTCCCCCAAGCAAGAGTGAATCCTATAACCAGGACCCGTAGCAGCATGAGTCAATTCCTTAAAATAACCCCCTCCCCCATTGTATATACACAGACACACACAGCCTCTTGTTTCTGTCCCTCTGGAGAATCCCAATACACATACATATCTACATATGTTGCTGTGTTAGGTTTTACATGTATGTGTGTGTGTTGCATGTGTGTATTTCTCATGGAGCCTGGTCCTAAGTGCCTTTGACAAGCATTCAGAACACTGTACTGGGGGGAAGGAGGAGTTCCTTGAGGATCGACATCTAATTCCACAAGCGCTCACCCTCACCCTTTCTCTCTTCACTGCCAAGTACTGCACACATTCACCTCCTCCTGACACAGATCCACTCTGTCCACTCCCCATCCCTTCGCCCTTGCAGTCTCCTGCAAGGCCAGTGGCAGTCCTCTCTGGTCCTCCTGGTCTCAGGTCCCTCCATCTTCTCCCCAGTCCAAACACCAGCCTCTCACAAGAGAAAGCAAATCTCTTCTCTCCTTTATCTTAAGACTTTGGGTCTGCTGTGCCACCTCTGTCACAGAATTATTTCAAAACACACTTCCAGTCCCTCAGCTCTTTGGGGCACTGGTTCCAGGACCCCTTTGGATACCAAAATCCATGGATGTTCAAGTCCCTTATATAAAATAGCACTACATATGACCTGTGCACAGCCTCTCGGAAGCATCAGATTATCTCTGTTACTTGTAATACCTAATACAATGTAAATGATACTCAAATAGTTGTTACATGTCATTTTTCTTTGTAATATTTTTGTTGTTGTTTGTTATTTGTTGTTGCTTTTCTGTAGTTTTGTTATTTTTCTCTGTTGCTTGTTGTTATTTGTTACTGTTTTTTCTGTTTTAAAACATTTTATTAACATGAAGTAATTGTACATGTTCATGGGGTACAGTGAGATATTGCAACATATACCAGTATTTTCATTCCCTTATTATTTCTTTATGTTTTGAGCCTTGGAGCTCCTCTCTTCTAGTTCTTCATAGATTTTTTTTTTTTTTTTTTAGTTTGCACATGAGAGTAATGTGGTATTTGTCTTTCTCTGGCTAATTTCACTTAGCATAATGTCTTCCAATTCTATTCATTTTGCTGCAAAAATGCTTTTTGTGGCTAAATAATATTCCACTGTAGATACATACCACATTTTCTTTATTGATTCATTCACTGCTAATGGGCATATAGAGTGCCAAATCTTGGCTACTATGAATAATGTTCAATAAACATGGAAGTAAAGGTTTCTCTTTGATACGTCGATTTCCTTTGGATATATATCTAGAAATAGGATAGCTAGATGCTATGGTAGGGTTTTTTTTTTTTGTTGTTTTTTGTTTTTTGTTTTTTATGGAATCTCCGTACTGTTCTCTGTAGTGTCTGAACTAATTTACATTCTCACTCATTCAAACTAGGGTGAGATGACATCTCATTATGGTTTTGATTTTTATTTTCCTGGTGGCTAATGATACTGAGCATTTCTTCACATAGCTATTGACATTTGTGTTTCTTCTTCTGAGAAATGTTTATTTGGATAATTTGTTCATTTAATAACTGGATTAGTATTTTTGCTATTGTAGTTAAGTTCTGTATATTTTGAATATTAATCCTCCTGTGTCAGATAAATAGTTGGCAATATTTTCTCCAGTTCTGTAGGTTGTCTCTTCGCTCTGTTGATCGTTTCCTTTGCTGTGCAGAAGTTGCATGGTTTGATATAATCTCATAATCTCATTTATCCAGTTTTGCTTTTGTTGTCTATGTTTTTGGGGTCTTATCCAAAAAATCATTGCCTATACTAATATCTTAAAGTGTTTCCCCTATGTTTTATTTTAGTAGCTTCATAATCTCAGGTCTTATATTAGGTCTGTGATCCATTTTGAGTTGATTTTTATATGGAACAAAAAATAGGGGACTAGTTTCATTCTTCTGCGCATATATATATATATATATATATGCGCAGAAGAATGAAACTAGTCCCCTATTTTATATATATATATATATATATATATATATATATATATATATATATATATATATATATATATATATATATTT
>PVLC010000226.1:143502-261084 GCA_004027655.1 Graphiurus murinus | reverse complement strand
AAAAAAAAAAAAAAAAAAAAAAAAAAAGAAACCGATCAGTGGACATCATATTTATGAAATTATGAAACAATCTTACTAGGAAACATTCTCAGTAAAGAAACATTATGCTCATCACTAATAAACACATACGGAAACAGTTATCCAAACTTTGGTGAGCCCAGAACTAAAGCATGCCTTTCGACCATGCTTACATTCCTTTCCTTTTCTTCTCCCTAAGCAAAACTTCCTGGAAAGTATAGACATTCATCACTCTTGGTATGAAATTAAATTTTCAGGCCATTAGCTCTACTTCTATCGACACTACAGTTGTGATCTGTTCTTTCTCTTTAGTTCCATTCAATACAGGAAACTCTAGCCCTTGACAAATTAATATCACCCGTTTAATACCTAAAAAATTATGAACAACCAGAAGAAATGGAAGTATGTTCTGTGAAGCTTAATTGAATAGACATTTCATTTTTCTGCTTGTAGCAAATAAATTATCATGAAACTCACTTTATAGGTTGACCTGATTTCTGAGACTTTCTCAAAGCATGAAGAAACTCAAATGACCATTTTTCTTTTTGTAGGGCGGTATATAAGAGTTTTTGAAATAATATCTGAGTCAATGTGCCCTCTTCATGTGCACTAACTCAACTGATTTTATGGCAAATTAATTTGTCAGAAATCAAGGACCGCAGGTTAGAAACAGAAGTAAAGTCACATGAAAGACCAAATTAGGGTTATTTTGGACCTGTTAGCCTTATGATGGGATGTTTTAATTTATGCATCATAGAAACCTCTTTTCACCACTCTGCCTGTAATTGCAATAACTAACAATGCTTGTCTGCTCTTTGGTTTCATTTTGTTCTTGAAAAGCTAGTAAAAAGTCAACTTAGACTGGTAATTTTATGGGACAAACTCACTTTACGACATAATAGCTGATTATATTTTAACTCATTCTATCACTAATAATAATGATAACATCAATGAAGCAAAAAAACAATAGTCATATTTAAAAGGCTTAATGGGCTTCAAATCATCAAAATAAATGACATTACTAATCTTCTCCATAAGAATTTCCATTTTTCCTACTTCTCTATGTGAAGGTAAAATTATACATTATATAAAACCCTTCCCCCATCTCATTCTTCACTCAGTCCATCTTTGCTACAGAAGAAACACACAATTGCCTGTCATTATAATATCTACTTCCCTTTTTCTTTCTTTCTTTACCAAGTGTTCCAGTTTTCTTCATCACAATGATGTGCTTAGTCCCAAGCAATGGATCATAACCAAAATAAGCAAACATAACTCAGACTATTCCCCAATCTCCTTGCCTCACTTGTAGCTAGAAGTCACCCACTTTGGGTAATAAGACTTGGGAAGAAATCTTTGGAGGAGTATTTGGGAAACTAACTCCCCTGAGGAAGAACTGATGTGGCTCTGTCTCCTTTCTCACTGCTTTGAACTGATACCTGAAACTGTAACAATTATCTTGAGACTATAAACAGAAAGTACGAAAAAGAATGGTGGCATGCTAATGACACCACAGTGGGAAGATAGACCCAGAGATGGGATGAGCCTATGCAAAACCCAGCAAAATGCCTATGTGCAGACATTAGAGTGGAGAAAATCAATCCTCATCTGAATAAGACACTGAAGTCTTCTGTCACTTGTAGCTAAAGATCTTACTCACTTACATGATTAGCTTTCTGAACTTAAAGCTTCTCAAAAATATTCCGTTGTACCTGTTGTAGTGGTGCATGCCTGTAATCCTAATACTTGGGAGGCTGACACAGGAGAATCATAGCTTCAAGACCATCGTCAGCAATTTAGCAATACCCTCAGCAACTTAGCAAGACCTTGTTTCAAAATAAAAAAATAAAAATGAGCAAGGATGTGGTTCAGAAGTAGAATGCCGGGCGTGGTGGCGCACGCTTGTAATCCCAGCATTAGGGAGGCTGAGACCAGAGGATCCGGGTTCGCGGCCAGCCTCAGCTAACTAGTGAGGCCCTCCGCAACTTAGTGAGACTCGGTTTCAAAATAAAGAATAAAAAATATGGCTGGGGGTATAGCTCGGAGGTAGAATGCCCCTGAGTTCAATCCCCAGTACCGCAAAAAAAAAAAAAAAAAAAAAAAAAAAAAAAAAAAAAAGAAGTAGAATGCCCCTGGGTTCAAGTCCCGGTACCCTCCCCGCCCCCCAAAATATTGCCTTTTCCTGTTTTCCTCTCCAAAGCTATATTCTGCGATAGCTCTCAAACACAGTATATTCCAGCCCCTCCAACTATTCATAACTCTCTGAATTTTCCTGTTGTAAACAGTTCTTTTATCAGTGAACCTTTGCCATTTTTTTTCTCATCAAAAATTCTGTTAGTATATGGCATATTCTATGACTCAGCAAATTCATGTCTAGGATTATTTCCATCATAAATGTTCAACAAAAGACAGGTATAAATTATTCATAGAAACCCCCTTGAAAATAACCCTGAACTAAAAGCAACATAAATAACCATCAATGGTAGAATGGATGATAAATGTGTAGCATATTTAACGTAATGAAAATGAACCATCTACAGCAATGGCAGCGTGCAATAGCAAGGCAAGATCTTGCAAACATAACCTCGAACAGAGTACAGGGACACCAAGGAAGCCCTACTATATTACTTCATGCATTTAAAGCTTTAGAATAGACAAACTAGTCTGCATTGTCAGAGCACAATAATTGCTGCCCTTGGGGACAGCAGTAATGGGAAGCAGGCGCAAGGAGAGCTGCTGGGATGTTGGTAATTTTTTGTTTTCCAACCTATGTGATGGTTACATGGGTGTGTTCACTTTGTGAACTTACACTAAGCAGTGCATTTATAACTTATGAAATTCTCTGTATGTAATATTTGAATATGGATTTTTAAAAAACAAAATTTACTAAGAGCTTAACACAACTGCATTGCTTGCTAGGATTTCTTTTTCATTTCAGTTTAACCTTTTCTCTTACTCCACCACATAATTTTGTCTATGCTTACCCTGTAACATCCCAAGCTGCCTTAAGTTGAAACATATGTATGTGTGAATTCCCCATCCTCCCATAAGAGTGATCTCTCTGAAGGCAAGATTTCATCTGCCATGTCATACTGCAATGTTTGGGTACCAAGCAGGTCAGGAGGATTTGTAATAAGATTTTGGTACATAAAACATATGTACCAAAGATCAGTTGTTCAAATGTGTGCTTTTGTTTTGAGTTTTTATAATCTAACAATAAGAAAATTTGAAACTCTGGAAGCAGCTATAGTGTTGTATTATAGCAGAAGGTGTGTTGGATTAAATATGTAATGACTACTTCAAGTCTTCATCTGCCTCTACCTTATACTGTAGAAATTTATACTAGTAAATTCATTTCTCACATCGCCTTTCCTCCTCTGAAATCTGGAGATAATAATGTTTGCCTCACAGAAATGCTTGTGCATCACAAAAGTTAGCATGTGTTTTGTAAAATTCAAAACATTGTGCAAACTAGAAGCACTGTTCTTCATTTTATTACAATAGTGTTTCCTAGCCTTTTTCATGTTATGGCACACTAGAAAATTATAATAATTGTATAACAAACTAAAGTAACAGGGATTCTTGGGGCCAGAAAATAGGTAATTGTGGACATTTGTTGTAAAAGTACTGTTCTAAAGAAATCCCATAAACTTACTTTAATTAAAAATTTCTGTCTCAGATGGTATCAAGGTGTTTTTGCCTCTACTTCATGCAACATAGGTATGACTAATGGCATACTGAGTGCATACAAAAAGGTAGGACTACAAGACAAATCGCTTCAAATATCCAAGCATCATCCAAAACCAAATATAAATGTCATATAAGGGAATTCATTCCACAGACTCAAATCCCCAAACCTGAATTGGGAATGCTATGTTTATGTTTCTGTAGATCTTTTCATGACATCACAGGAAGAAAAAAAACCTCTTCATTTCTATCTTGCATCTCATAAGAGAATATATTTATAAACACCTAATCAATATTTGAGAAGGAAGTAAATACTTATTTCACATTCTTTCTTAATCACTTTTTTTTTTTTTTGCGTTACTGGGGATTGAACTCAGGGGCATTCTACCTCCGAGCTACACCCCCAGCCCTATTTTTTATTCTTTATTTTGAAACAGGGTCTCACTAAGTTGCGGAGTGCCTCACTAGGTAGCTGAGGCTGGCCGCGAACCCGGATCCTCCGGTCTCAGCCTCCCGAATGCTGGGATTACAAGAGTGCGCCACTATGCCTGGCTCTCTTAATCACTTTTTAAACTCAGGAGATCCTTATCATTAGTCAGGTCATAAATGTGTCTTGACTCATTCACTTTCTAGAAAATTATTTTTCAATTACTTCCTCCCTGCTTTCTCTAATTCCATGGAGAAAGAGAGAAAAATCACACACACACACACACACACACACACACACACACAGATAGGAGCTGATATTACCTCTCTGAAATTATTGAGATATTGGTAAGGGTATGAGGAGGGTAGAAGGGAAGAAATGATCAGTGTACATTACTTTAGTACAGAGTTTGCTCTAATAATCTCATTTCTTTGATATTTCTCAAAGCATGGTATAAAAAATGATGTTAAGTGACATCTACATGAAACCTTTGAAAAATTATGCTTATATTGAAGTAACTATTTTTATATTAGAAAAAGGGCATTTTAACTTGTGATTTTTATAGACATTATTGTGGGGACAAGGCCAAATAATGCAAGAAACACACAGATATGGTAAAGTTATCCAGAGGACGTGTTAATTTCTAGAGTTTAGGGTGGTTTTGTGAGCTAATACTTGCTCTGTGTGTATCATTAGGCATGGGGCATTTTCTTAAGGATTCTCTCTTCTAGGTCAGTTCCAAAAGACTATTCCAGTCCATATTTAAGAAGTGACGCTTTAAGAGATAACATTGCTTCTGGGAACACTAAAAAATTATCTCAATATATAATCAAAGGAATATAAATTTAGGAGACTACTTCAAGTGTAGAGAATTAGAGCATGCTCAGACAGTGGGTAGCAGGAGTGCAGGCTTTAATCTCAGGACTGAGGCAATCTGCCTTTTAGCAGATTCCTTTCTTAAACCTCAGCTTGCTCATCTGTAAAAGGACTAAACTGTTTCCAATGTTCGTTTCAGCAACACCAATCTGTGAGTCAATATACAAGACATTAATTCTGCATTAGGAGCAGTTAGCTGGTGGGGATGTCAAATGGACTTATTTGTTAACTAAGTGGTCCATAAATTAAATTGTTGTTTTACTACTCAATTTATCCAACTATTCAGAGGTCTGTTAAAGGTTTTATTATTTCACAGTGAATTTTACCCCTTGATGGAAGATAAAGAAGGATATAAAAGGGGTCGTAGAAGCTAGCATATTTTTCTGTCACTTAGAAGAGATTAAGCTAGCCAATAACACTATTGTGATCCCCTGAGTCAGAATAGAATGACAGAACAACAAGCACCTGTGGTATTTTTAGACTTGAAATGGCAAGTTCTGTATTCCTAGACACCTTCTAAATGAAACTCAAAAATTTTCTACTGTTTGGCACAACCAATAATGCCTCCTATCCAACCTCCATTAGAGCGCAGAAAATTCACTAGTTCCTACTCTACAGCATCTTAGCTTTGGCACAAAGCACTGGAGTTAGAAAAGACGTGATAGATCATGTGTTTCTACTTCACATCAGATGTTTAAATCCTTCTGCAATATCTCTGCAGTCATCTAGCATCTGCTGTATAATAACAGTAACTGGAAAGTGATAGGCAGCCAAAACACTCATTGTGTGTTCCCTGCAATTGTAGTCTCTGTACTTCCTGTTGAACCCAGAGTTGTCTTTCAAACCCAGTCTATCAAACCTGCTTCTGCTTCCTTGAAATCAGCAGAATATCATACTCTACTTCCATGCCTCTCTTCTTGGCTAAATATCGGTACATTCTTCACCTGCCCCATATGAATCATGATGTCAAATCCTGCCCTTACCCTAGTCATCAGCTCCTCCTTGATACATTCTAGTGTGATACTATTCTTTGGAAATCACAACACCCAAGACCTGGTATAATCTCCTTCCTGCCTGCAAATGTTCTGTGATCATCATGAAGAACAATGTTACAACCTGCTATATTGTTTTACTCCCTCTCTTTCCTTTATGATTTCTTCCACAATCTGAGGATGGTGGGTTAAAACCTCACTGTAGTACAGAGAGACATCAGCAAATTTCTAGGACTTATATTCCATATTTCAAACTGCTGTAAGAATAATTTGGAGTAAAAGGCTAACATAATTTCCACCGACTCATTAACCATAATCCAGAAATGATCCTGATCTCTGAGGAAACCTAACAAAAAGAATGCTGAACAAAGCTAGAAACCAACATGTGAATTTATATGTATGTGTGTGAATATGCAAAATGCATACATATACATTTTAATTATCCTTATTTTGTAACACACATACACACACACACACACACTCACACACACACACACACACACACACACACACACATACACTAATGCATCAGTCTTTCTCAATCATGAGGTATTTTCTACTCATTGGCTTTTCACACAAACTCTAGAATGGAAGCAAGGAATGAATTAGCACACTCAATTTCATACAAATATACAAATTTTGTCAAAATTAATAGTTTATAAACTACACAGACAAAATTGTAACCCAGGCCTTTGGATTCTGAAGCCAGCTCCTTTTATAGCATTATTTCTCCAAAATAATTTAATGTCTGAACATGTAGTTTGGTTCTAAGACTTAATTTGTCAGGTATAAATCTTAATGGTCTCCTTTAACCCAGATACTTGAATGTGTCTGAGCTAGATTTGGCAGTCTCTTGGCTATTTCTGTATATTCCTACATGAGAGGAAGGCACATGATCCTCACTTTTTAATTGGGGAGTCACTTGTTTAAGTTTCTGATCAAAGTTTCTCTAATCACAAATAGTGAGAGCTAAAGACTTCTGTAAGTACTGCCACAGACCCCACCTGAGTTCAGTTAACAATGCTAATATCAGTGTGTGTGTGTGTGTGTGTGTGTGTGTGTGTGTGTGTGTGTGTGTGTGTGTTTGTGTGTGTGTGTATTGCACTTGGGATTGAACTTCGGGGTGCTACCTCTGAGCTGCACTGTATTTACTTAGAAACAGGATTTCACTAAGTTGCTGAGAGTCTTACTAAGTTTCTGAGGCTGTTTTTGAAACTTTTATCCCCCTGTCTCAGCTTCCTAATTACTGGGATTACAGGTGTGACTAATATCATTCTAAAGACAAAAATCCAAAACAAGAAAAGCCAAAGCTAAGAGATTAGACATTTTAAAAAGTCAAACTTTCCAGCCCCCTCTTCGACCATCCCAACCTAATGGACTCTTGCACCCACAAAAACTTATACTACTTTAAACAAAAGTTCCTAAATCTAGCTCTGTATTATAACCATGGGGTGGGGGAGGGGCTTTTCTAAAATTTAAACACATGGGACCTTTCTGACACTTGTGAGTTTCATAGTGCAGGGCAAGGCAATCTGTTTCTTTAACAAGTCTGATGCGATTCTTCTGAGGATGTGGCTCTGATATAGCTCTCCCAGTCTAGCATTTGTTAGCCATGAAAGGCTGCTTACATAAGCAACACCCCCTTTCTGCAACTTGAGCTTTCCTCTGGCCAGTCAGTTGTTCTCATAAGATATAAAATATGCTATCGCATTTTCTCATGAACACAATGCCCTGATCTCACATTCCTGTTCTACATGAAACTCTACTACAAATCTTCTATATGTCCTGCCTGTACTTTCTCACTTTCTAGTCTCCTGCAACTCATTCAAGTCAGACTTTCACACTCACTTATCCACTGGATCTGCTCACCCCAGCTACCAATGACCTCCATGTTTCTCAACCTGAAGAGCCATCTCAGTCTGCATATTACTAAGATCTCATCATCTTGCAACCATGTCAATCATTCCTTCTTGCCACTTTCTTCATTTAACTCCTAAGTTATCACTGTCCTGAATTTCCTCCACTTCTTAAGTTTCTTCATCTGGGTCTCATTGGCAGTATTTAGCTTCTAATGGTTAAATATAGAAGAACGGAGGTTTGGAGCCTGTCTCTTCCATATCACCACTAACTCCTTACTTGACTGAACATATTTCTATGATCCTAAATACTATGTATATGCTGATGAATCACACGTTCATGTCCTCAGTTCTGGCATCTCCATAATTTCAGAATTGTATCTTTTTATTCAATGTCTCTACTCTGCGTCAAATTCAGGATATTCAAAACAAAACACTTGAGTTGTTTCTGCACAAAGTCACTCTATTCTTTATTTTTCAACTCAATAAAATATGTCACTCTTCAACTAGTGCTCAGGCCTAATAACTTGGGTCATATGTGACCTCTTTCTCTCAAGTCTCACTGACAATCAATTAGCAAATCCTGTCAGTTCTGCCTTCGGATATATCCCGAATCAGATCATGTGTCACCACATAACACATTGTCACTCAATTGCAAACCTTTCACCAAAAATACTGTAATAATCTGCTAGCTGGTAGCCCCTGTTACAATCTACTTTCATACCGCAGCCAGTGTGATTCATTTAAATTAAAAATGGCTCATCTCAGCTTTGTTCAAAATCCTCCATGACTTCCCATAATCCCATGATTCCTAGCATAAATTAAAAAATATTTTCCACAGCCTATGAGAACACTATGTTGGTCAGGTTTTTGTCACTATGACAAATAACTGACAAAAACAACCTAAGAGAGGAAAGATTTATTTTAGCTCATGGTTTCAGAGTTAGTCCATGGTCCGCCTGTTCCATTGCTCTGGGCCTAACATGAGGCAGACTATCATGGTGTAAGGGTGTAGCAGTGGAAAGCTGCTCAACTGATGGCAGTAGGAAAGCAGAGAAGAAGATGGGGTGGATGTAGACAAGAAATATCCTTCCAGGAAAGGTTGGAGGAAGTGACATACTTCCCTCAACCATGCCCCACCATCTACCGTCTCCACCATCTCCCAGTAGTCCATTCAGTTATCAATGGATTAGTCCACTGAGGAGGTCAGAGCCTTCACTATCTAATCACTTCCCAAGAGCCCCAGCTGAATATTGCTGCTGAGGTCCAAACTTCCAACACATAAGCCTCTGGGGGACACTCTGGATCTGAACCATAACACAAACAGTCTCCTTCCTACCATTCTTCCTCAGTGTGCTCCTACCACTCTGCCCTCACTCCTTCTGCATGTGCCAAGTTCACTCCTTCAGAACCCCTGCACTTGCTGCTCCTTATAGCTAGAGCAAGTTTTCCCTGGGTATTTATTCTTAGGCTTGTTCTTCTCTTCCTTTGGTCTTTACTCAAAAGCTATTCCCTCAGAGAAGACAGTGGTGTCTAAAAAGTTCTTCCTTTCACTTTCTATCCTTTGAATGCATTTACTTCCCTTTATAGCACTTACCACCACCTGACATTATATTATATGCATGGTAGTTGTTTATTGTTTTATTTCTGCACTAGAAAGTAAGCTCTCAAAATAGACATTAGCTTGCTCACCCACGAATCCCAAGCAATTAGAACAGAACCTGGCAAAGAGTAGGCCATCAATAAATGAATGGAGGAATGAATGAGAAAACAGGCAAATTCATTAGCCTGAAACACATGCTCTTTCTTGGCCCCATGCCTTTCCCTTTAACTAAAATGCTTTTCTTATCATCTTCTATGCCAGGTGGTTGGCACACATACACACACATATGTATTTATATGAGTGCGGTGTGTGTGTGTGTGTGTGTGTGTGTGTGTGTGTGTGTGTGTGTGTATTTTTTTTAATGTAACTCAGGTGGCATCTTTTTCTGAAGCCTTCCCAGATAAGCCTTCCCAAGTCCACACACACACACACACCACCACCACCACCACCACCACCATGCAAAAGGAGCTGCTCTTATCTCTCTTTACTCCCAAGGTAAATTTTTCCTACTTTACATATAGGACCTATCCTTAAAGATGTGTGCTTTTTTGTGTGAATAATACTGGTGATTGAACCAGGGGCATTCTACCTCTGACCTGCACCCTAGTCCTTTTTTATTTTAAAGCAAGATCTTACAGAGTTGCTGAGGCTGGCCTCAAACCTGCAATCCTCCTGTCTCAGCCTTTCAAGTACTGGAATTACAGGTGTGTGCTATCATGTTTTCACTTATATTTTTGGTCCATTTATACACTATGAACTCCTTGGGGCAGGATTTCATTTATCCTTGTATGCCCAAAGCCCAAAATATACCAGGAACCGAATAATATATTTGTCTATCTGATTGCTAGTGCTCACATGAGTTTTTACTATTTCCTTCTGGTTTTGCTATCTATCTATCTATCTATCTATCTATCTATCTATCTATCTATCTATCTATCTATCTTTTTTATAGCCACTGTTTATTAATGTGGTTACTATTCCTAAAAGTAGCTCATCTGTTCTCTTTGCCTCATAGCTTCTAAGAAATAAAACCTGGTATTCATTTGCTTACCATTCTCAGAGAACCAGAGGGATATGAGCTCTCAATAAAAAAAAGGTAGTCTGGAAATTGGAATTCATTACCACACATGTTGTAATGCTCTACTGTTAGTCATCAATGAAAGAGTTTAAAGTTAGCTTACATCAACAAAATGCCTTAACTTCTGTCATGTTGTCCCATTTCACATGGCAGACTGAAAATTTTCTGTTTAGTTAATGGGAATAGAATCCTTTTCAAGCAGCATCATAACAAAGTAGACCAGAAACATTTGTATATAACAAGATGGCCATCGATAGATATAATTCTTTCTTCCAAAGAAGCTATTTGCAAGTGAATATATTTGCCATCAGAGTTAAGCTTCAAAACAGTGGATAGAAGCAAGGACAAGTATAATCACTTCACAGATGAGGATTTTGAAGCTCACAGAGGTTAAGAAACTTGGCTACAGTCTTACATTGAGTGAATTAAAGAACCAGATTTCAACCAATTTCATTCATCTTCACATAAGAAGCATGCTAAGAATTAAAAGGGCTGGATTCAAAGATCCAACCACTCTATACAGATAGGGGGAATTGAATCTCAATGTCAGGTCTCAGTTTCTTCATGTGGCAAAAAGGGTGTGTCCCATTTCTACCAAATATTATGATTCTACATTTTAAATCACTCTATGCAGACCATGATAACTAGTCCCTCTGCATTGTACAATTACAATCCAGTTATCAACTCTGTTCCATAATATCTGCATTGTGATAGCAACAGCAAAATGCATTAGAACTGCTGAAACTTGCTCATGTCAAATAGCTTCATGGGGTAGGGAGGTCAGTTAGCACAAGGTTCTAGCTTAGTTCTAATGACTGCCTTAGAATGCACTTCCAACATTTGAGCAAGCTGGCTATTTTCATCTATGAGGAACCTGCTGAGGAGGCCCAGGTGGCTTAGAAAGTTGAACTGACACAGATTTGAAATCATTGGACAGTCTCAGCTCCACCTATTCCCTTTAATTTATTTTTTTTCCTCTTAAATCCCTGAAGTAATTCCTTCAGTCTCATGTTCTAGTTCCAGCTTAACCAAGAACTATTCTCTCTCAATTTAAAAGGTGAGATGACAAAGCACAGCTATTTCCAATTCCTTCAAGAGGGGGGAAGGGAGAATGAAATACAAGATTAAAAAGGAACAGAACTGGATTTCAGACCCTTCTCACTTGTCCTTGTGGTACTGCTGATAAACTAAGTCCAACCATTTATATAATCTTAAGAAATAGTCAAAACATCTTGCATGATGTGTATTAAGACTACACATACATAACCTGGAGAGACACACACCAAAATTATTATAAGAGTTACATCTGAGGAGGAAGGAATTCCAGACTGGAGCTGGGGATGGGTTCTAATAAGTGTGTGTGTGGAAGAGACACTGGAGGTTGAACTCAGGGTCATTTTACCTCTGAGTTACAGTTCCAGGCATCTTTTATTTTTATTTTGAAACAGGGTCTCACCAAGTTGCTGAAGGCCTCGCTAAGTTGCTGAGGTTGGTCTCAAACCTGTGATTGCTCCTGTCTCAGCCTCCCAAGTACTGAGATTACAGGCGTGTGCCACCACATCCAGCTTGGGTTCTAATAATTTTAATTATATTAGTAATGTTTGACTTCTTCACCTAAAAAAAGCTGAAATGAATATTATATAAAGTTAGCAATTTGTTCATTTTAAATCTTAGGTTTACTGAGGGATGTTATATTATTTTTGTGACTATATGGCAACCCTAACAGCAATATTTTGTCTTCTGTCTGTGTCTTCCCAGTTTCAATGCCATTAACATCATTTCTAGTTGAGGTCATGTAATCCATAATTATTGTCCTTTGGAAAACAAAATCATAGTTATCAATCAACCAGGGCTAGTTAGCCTAATGTTAATTACAACTATAATATTTTCAACCAAGAGTGGTGAAAACAAGTTAACCAATCCATTCAGTTAAATGAACACACACAAACAACTGTGGTAGCCAACAGTAGTTAACAAAGAAGGAAACCTAAACATAAAAATTTGGGAAAATAATTGATCTCTATTCCCAAAACAGCAGTTTCTTCTAGCAAATTGGTAATGATGACTAAAACTGACACATTACAGATATCATCAACACCTTAGTTGGAATTAGTTGTGCTCACATTCCCATTCACATATGCACATATGTGAGAATACCAATGCCAATCTCAATATCCTATATGAGGAAAGCGGGGAGTAGGGAAGAGGCTGGGGGCAAGCCCACCAAGGGCTGTGTGCATGTATATCACTATCACTATGAGATATATTATAATATGAGATTTCAATGCACCAATAAAAGTAAAAGAAATAACCAAGAAAACAAAATATGCAATTTTCTCTGATGGAGTTCACACGTAGTCCCATTGCTTGGCACATGGTGTGGGTCTCAGTAATGTTAGTTGTGAAAAACACACAAATGCAGCAATATACTATGATGTCTTTGCTTTCCAAACCTAAAATATCCAACTCTTCAAGCAACTGGATGAACCAATAAGACTGAACTTTAAAATTCTTCTAACCAGAAAGATGACTTTTTGTGGAGTTGTTAGTCATTGTTGTTCCTCATTGAGTTTAGAGATTAGAATATCCCCTTTGCCATGGGAATTGCTTTGCTTTGAGAAGTACAACCTCGTGGAGCATCTCTAGTCATAATAATTTAGGCCACTTCCTATTCTCTGTTCTTAGAACCTGCCACCACCAACCCTGGAGCAGATGCTGCCACCTGAGATGTTCCGTATTTTTTCATAGTTTAAGTTGTATGTATTTTGAGCTGAACCAAGTTCATGAAGAATTAAGAAATTTTCCCCAACATTTAGGATGTCCTACTTGAAAATCTGTTTATTATTCTTAAAAGATCTATCTTACTTGTGCCGTGAGCTTGTGGGAAAAGATCATGCCAAGAGAACCATACCCGGGTAACCTGTGTTGCAATCTACTTTGAGAGGAAGAGGGTGAAGAGGTACAGTGCTACCTGGGATGGACTCCTAGTGTGCTCATCTGGTATCTAACCCAAACATTGAGAAATGTGCAGATAACCACTGTATTTGCTCTTTCATACTATTATAGTCAGATATAAAGAGCTCATTTATTAAAATTGAGGGCTGACATAATTAAATTATGGGAGTTGTAGTCTCAGCAGTGGGTAAATCCATTTTAAGTATTTATCTGGGTGATGGTCTAGGCAAGTAAGGTGTGACTGCAGAAGGGGGGTCCCTTGGGGTGTGACCTTGGGGATTATATTTGGTTCCTCCCTCCTCTGATGGATCTCTTGCTTTTGGCCTCCGTGATGTGAGAAGAAAAGCCTTGTGCGCTCGCTCTCTCTCTCTCTCTCTCTCTCTCTCTCTCTCTGTCTCTCTCTCTCTCTCTCTCTCTCTCTCTCTCCCTGCTTCCCACCATGCCCTGAGATCCATGAACCTGAGTCTCACGTGGACTGAACCCCCAAATCTCCAAGGAAAACTGTCGGTTAATAAACCTTCCTTCCTCTAAGTTATGTGGTCAATGTTTTATATTATCGCTGTGATAATGCTGACTAATACGCACACTGTATCCTGTGTGGTAGAGTGTGTCTCCTAAAAGACATATATGATCTACTTAGTCACCTGCAGTGAGGACAGCAGTGACCCCTGGACTGAGAGCAAAGATAACTTCATTGTGTCTCTGGAACTGGGAGTACTGCCTAACTGCTAATGGGGACAAAGAATACTCATTATGCAAAGAGAGCTGGGGGTTAAGCGAGATGACCAGGAGTCTCTCCAGGGAAGGACATGTCCCCTGGGCTGTAAGAAGGCTGATAGCTAATGTCTTTAGATTCCCACTCAGTGCCCGGTTACACTCTTCTGCCTTCCTCAGTGCTTGCAAAATGTTTCACTTAGGGTGTCCTGATTTATAGAATTCCTGGTCCTTAAAAACTGCATTAAAAATTCTAATTATCTTTTGAACATCTCTCTTCAGGATTTTTTCTGCTCTGCCCTTCCTTTCTCATGTTGTAGAACCTTCCACTGTTTGCATCTAGCCTCTGTCCACCACTAACAGAGCTCAAATAACATGGGGTCTAAGAAGAGGGTAGCAATTTCAGGGACTTATTAAATGCCCTACTGGTTTCTTGTATCATCTAACAAACATTTTCAAATATGCTCTATGCTTATTTCAATACAAGGAGGAGAAAGTTTAATTAATATAATTGTATTCCCTTTTATGAATTCGAGAGGTTCCCCATGGTAAAAAGTTATGGCTCGTGGACAGTGAACGGGGTAGCACACTTCCCAATTTGTAGGTCCTTCGCAGGAAACCTAGTCACGGGTCCAAACCAAAAGAAGTTTAACTGTTGGTACACTATTCTATCCCTCCTCCTATCCTGTGTCTAGAAAGCAGCTCATCTTTAGTGATTGATGCTAGGACATTTAGTTACTGAGACTATCGAGCCATATCTAAGGAACCAGCACCCCAAGTTGAACCATTGCAGAATTTTTCTATAAAAACATAATTCATTCATTTAATCCACAAATACTGTTATGTTCCTTACAAGTGGCAGTCACCATGCTAAATACTAGACATCACAGTCCGGGAGTGTAAGGAACAACTGCTACTCTTAAGGAGATAGATGGTAGATAGAAAGAGATAGATAGATAGATAGATAGATAGATAGATAGATAGATAGATAGAGAGATAGATAGTAGATAGATATACAGAGACAAATACTAATTATATATATAAGTATATTATATATGTATATATATACATATATATGTATATATATATATATATATATCTCCAAAGGTAATGGTTAAATGAGTTATGCCACCCACACATAAATGAATACTATGAAACTATTAAAATAATTTTGAAGTATTTTAACATAGACATACTGATGACATGTTGTTTTAAAGGTTTATGGAATAATATATGGCATAATATGGTTTTTAAAAGGGAAAATTATATCAGATGTAAATGCAGTTATTTGGGGTAAGATCATAGATCATTTTCTTTTTGCTTTTCTGTATTTTCCAGGTTATTAAGATTAATTTATAAATTTCTATAATTTAAAAAATATAAATACACATATGCATATTATTAGTAAAAGGTGATTTATAGTATTCAGAGGGAAACCAGAATACACACAAACATATTTTTGAGAGACAATTGAATTTTATCATACATGGCCTTTTGTATGGCAAGAACAGCATTATCCTTAAAGCATATTATAGGAATAATGAGCTTTTGTAGGATCGGTAGAAATCTAAAGCAAAGAAGAAGTGAAGGAACTTTTCCTCTCTAAGTAATGAAGTAGAAACATGGACATACTATACCATTGATTCATATCTTCCAATATAGGAAAACAATTTAAAGAAAAGCCAGGAGTTCTACTTCCTTAACAGCAATTTTAAAAGGTAGTATAAACCGGGCGTGGTGGTGCACGCTTGTAATCCCAGCATTTGGGAGGCTGAGACCAGAGGATCCGGGTTCGCGGCCAGCCTCAGCAACCTAGTGAGGCACTCCGCAACTTAGTGAGACCCTGTTTCAAAATAAAGAATAAAAAATAGGGCTGGGGGTATAGCTCAGAGGTAGAATGCCCCTGAGTTCAATCACCAGTACCGCAAAATAAATAAATAAATAAATAAATAAATAAATAAATAAATAAATAAATAAAAGGTAGTTATAAAAGTATCTCCCTAGAAATTAATTTGATAGAATAATTTAGAAAATAGTAAAATGTCTAAATAGAACTCACTCCTATGTTACTAATCAGTTCCAAAACAAGGGTATATCTTACTCTTAAACTTCTTGCATACCTTAAAGAAAACAAGAAACATAAAATATCAATAAATATATGCAATAAGATTGAACTCATATAGTTATCAAAGAATTGCAAAGGATATGGCATTTCTCACCTAATGAATATTTAAATTTATATATATTACATAGTAGAAAAGATACACCTAGTTGTGAAGGTTTAGAGAGAATGCCCTTAAGAATATTTATGCCTTTGAAAATTTCACACTCCAATATTCATTACCCCAAGCTCCATATTTATATCTTGGTCCACAAAGGAAGTGCTTTTGCCTTTTCTGAAGTATTATCTCTGTCCTTCCATCTGCCCTTCTCTCTCCTTTCCAAGGAAGAGGAAAATCTTACCTGAATTGGAAAGATGAGAGGAAGAAATGAGGCTTAGCCTGTTGTGGATTCTCTCTCTGTGCATCTTCCTGCCCACCAGCTAGAAACATTCTGAGCTACTAGGCAGGCACCTAGACCTGCTTACTAGGTAAATATGGAATCTGAGTCTCTGACTTTACTATAGGACTCAACAGGGATGAGGCTGGAATTCTCAGCAAGTAGGTCTGCTTTGTAGACCCCAAACCAGGACAAAATTTAAAGCACAGAAAAATGGCTATGATCCAAATATCTAACAATAGTGATTAGACTGATAATTATAACATAGACATGTGATGTCATCCTATTAAGTAATTAAAAGTTATATTTAGGAGAATTTTATGTAAAAATGATCTATCCATTAGTATTTTTAATACAAAGAAGTTAAAAAACATAAATAATCCATAATCTTCCACCTAGCTCACCCTGATTAACATGTAAATACAGGAAATATGTATGAATCATTAGAAATAGCACAAAAGCAAAGGCCAAAAAGAGGAAGTCTCCTTCTGTCCACCTCAAAAGTCTCTCTCTCCATGAGCCATTACTAACAGCTTCATACAATTACATTTGGAAAAAATATTTTCCTAATAATTCAATATGTGTATCAATTTCCATGTTTAGAATAACTGTTTAATCCAATAGGGAATAAACAAATAAGACATAATTTATATGTGATAACTTTTGTTAAGAAATTTCCACACAGTCTGGTAAGGTGGTACACACCTGCAATCCCAGTTTTAGGAGGCTGAGTCAGGAAGATCACAGGTTTGAGGAAGCCAGCCTCAGCAACTTAGCAAGACTCCCAGCAACTTAGTGAGACCCTGTTTAAAAATAAAAATAAAAAGGGCTGGGGGTGTAGCATGGAGATAGAACTCCCTTGGGTTCATTGTCAAGTATCATTTTTTTTAATTCACACATATAGAATAGAAGGGATTATATTGGGGTTCTAATTTTATAAGCATTTTACTTCTATAGATTTTACATTTGCAATGTTTTCTGCTATGAAGAGAAAACTGCATAATTTGAAATATACATCATTAGTTTTTATTATAAATAGAATACATTTTCATAAATATTAAAATAATACAGACATATATCAAGTAAAAAGCAAGCCCTCCATCTTTACCATCACTCTCTAAATGTAATGGTTATTATTATTTTTAATGCATTTAAACACACATACACACACAAACACACACATATTTTAGATAGATGTAGATGTACTTGCAATTTAAACTTTTTCAGGATGAAATAAGTAAGTGTATATAGAAATGTAAATCTTTTCCTGGAGAAGCCTTAGTTTCCTAGTTGTGTTAGATAATAACTACAAGGAGGCATGCTGTTCTACAAATCTCTTGGTGAAATTCAGAAGCCAAAAAGTCAAAGGTAGCAACTAATTTCCATACTCATACTTTTAGAAAATGCAACACCAGCCTTCTCTCTCCTTCTCATCACTTACAGTCACTCCCATGCTGTTGGTAAATAAGAGTCTATTACCAGGTTAGCACAGACCATTACTGTCTCAAACTCCTGATCCAAATTAATTTTCTTGGTTCAGCCTTTGAGTAGCTGGAAACATAGGTACATCTTCTACCCCCAGTCACTGTATTGTTTACAGAGTGTTGGAATAAGTTGAGGGTTGGAGATATCACTATGATTTTGAGAATGGATTCATAAAGATAGTGACTCTGCTGGACACCCCAAGTTCCTTGATGTCAAGGTCAGACACTGAGCCAACATAGCGATTCACTGGCTCCTCAGTTCCTCCAAGTTAAGCAAATAATTAGTGCCTTAGAAAATGATGCAGCAAGCAACAACCCCTCTCCCCTTAAAAAAAGAGAGATTCATTTTGTGCCACTAAGTTTTATTTAAAGACCAGGCAATCGCATCCCAGCTGGCTTCATTGAAGCAACGACGTGGGCAATCAGTGACACCAACTGCAACGCGATGGTTTCTATAAACAGTGCTGAGTGGAGGGGGCAGGACAGCACTAGGAGCTCATAGATCAACAAGAAAAATCATTTCAGCAAGAGAGACCATCTTGACAGATAGGCATTATCTTTCTGATTGGCACTTTAGGAGATTCAAAACACCCGGCTTTTAATGGCATTAGAAGACATATTCAGACATGACATTTGTAACATTGTGCAATGAAAATAGCATGGCATAAAGATAGCAATTGCACACACTGAATAAAGCAGAAGAGTTTCATTGTTTTAAGACATTCCATAGAAATTGAGAGAACAAGCCTATAAGTATTCCCTGAATGTCCCTTTATAACTCTGCATCACAGAATAGAACTTGCACCTTTCTAAGAAGCTGATGTATTATATTTGGTGGTGAATAAACGGACATGTGGAAGGAGGGGCAGAGAAGAGGTGTCATATAGATAACTAGGCAGGATATCTAAATATGGGTAATGCTAAGTAGGCTTGAATTGAGTTGTAGGGTAATTTTGTAAAAAAAAAAATTGCTTTTTTTATATCATCTTATTTTCATTCAAACACATTCTGCCAGTAAAATGTACAGAGATATTACTCCCCTCTAGTACAGCTCTCATGACATACCCCAGCACTTCCTTTTGAACTCCTACATACTTTTCAAGTTCAGGGAAAGTAAAATGAATCCTAAACTGAATTAATTATTCCTTCCTGGAGGTGAGTCTTACCACTGAACTTTAACTCAGATAAGGGCTTAATAAACTGAAACAAAGTGAGGCTCTGAAGTTCTTCGCTTTGGGCATTTATCTTGTTCTGCCTTGTATCATGCCTTTTGCTAATAAGTATATGTCTCCCTGTCAGGTCTCTACCACTTAACACAGAACCTACCAGACAATCAGTCCACAAGGATTATTTGCTAAATGGAAATACGGCAGCTCATGAAGCCAGAACATGTTCCTTTAACTTTCTGCCCTTGAAAGGAGAAAGGCATAAGAAAGGAAAGGCTAGTAAGTGTGGCACAAGTATTCTAAGCTTTGGAAGCAGTCTGGCCTGGCTTCCTTCTTCCTCTTATGCTGTACTTTTTTCAAAGCCAGGAGAGTGATTGCAAGCCCATGACCCAGATGGAAGCATTGAGTTCAACTTCTTCACCATTAAGTTTTGCCCTGCTTTTCTACCTAATACATAAGGCCAGGGGAAGAAAAGCAATGTTTATTTGTGATTTCCTTTGCCAGGGAAAACTGACAAGAGCTGCCATATTGTTTACTGCTTGTCAGGTAACATAGCAAATTCATCCTTCCCAGATATGACTGGCTGCCTCAAAGGGTAATTTGCACATTTTTGGTAAATAGGAAGACTGACTGAGTCCTTACAAGACTAATGGTTAATTCACAAACCAGACATGGTGTTGCACACCTATCATCCCAGTACTTGGGAGGCTGAAAAAGGAGGATCGCAAGTTCACAGCAAGACTCAGTAACTTAGGCTCTGTTTCAAAATAAAAAATAAAATAGGGATGTGGGTGTAGCTCAGAGGTAGAATGCCCTTGGGTTCAATCTGCAGTACCACACACACACACACACACACACACACACACACATACACACACAATCACAACTTCAAAAACTGGTGCATGACTATAAACCCAGTACTTGGGAAGCTGAGACAGGAAGATCTCAGGTTCAAGGCCAGCCTCAGCAACTTATTGAGAACTTCCACAACTTTGCAAAATTCTGTTACAAGATAAAAAAAGGCTAGGGTATAGCTCTAAGGTAGAAATCCCCTGTGTTCAATCCCCAGTTCCAAAAAAATTCACAACTATCGAGAATAGTTTCAAAGTTATTAAAAGACATCATGGAGATTTATTACGTCTTTGATAAAGAGGTAGACATCACTTAAGAAACAATGCACAACCTAAACTAAGGACATCTTCTAACTTACTGAAAGGGTGATAACAAAATCTCCTACTTTGATATGCTCAACTAATGATTAAAAGACCAGGAGCAAAAGCAATAAATATACTCATTATGCACTGCAGATGATATCATACAGAAATTGGAGTGTTTTGACTGGAAAAACTCCAAGCATAACTCAATAACCCTACGTTAAATGTTATCATTTTAAATAGCACTACTATATCATAATCAGAACTGGCCAAACTACTTTAAAAAATGAAGTTAATTACAAAAAGAGATTTTTACCTTCTCATTTGTATTGAACATCCATTATGAGTCATGTGGTGGAACTCTCTCTGCATTACAGATACCTGAAAACATGGGCCAATGGAGTATCCACCACCTTGAACATCAGCAGCAGCAAAGAGCTTGTAGTGAATTGCGCTCTGAGCTATGAAAGCTTCACATGGAAATGTGCCATTGCTGCTCATATTTCATATGGCCATACTTAAACTTAAAGAAATGGAATCATGCTATCCTACAAGGTGTTCAAAGTGAGGACCTAAATATTGGATGAAAAGTATTAAATGACAACTCAACAGTAAGAAAGTGAACAATCTGATTTTAGAATGGTCAAAAGACATGAACAGACACCTCACCAAAGAAATGACACAGATGTCAAGAAAGTATGTGAAAAGATGTTCAAGAGGATGAGCCACCAGGGGATCACAAATGGAAACAATTAGACACCACCATATACCTCTTTGAGTGCCTAAAATCCAAAACATTCACAACACCAAATTTTGGCAAGGAAGTAGAGTACCAAGAACTCATATTCATTGCTGGTAGGAAAGCAAAATGGCTGTACCATTTTGAAAGACAGTTTGACACTTAATTTTACTATGCAATCCAACAATTGTGCCTTTGATATTTACCCAAATGAGCTGAAAATTATGTCTACACAATAACACCCACACTGATGTTTATAGCATTTCATTCATATTCCAAAACTTGAAACAAAAAAGTTGTCCTTTGGTAGATGCGTGGATAATTAAGCTGTACTATATCCTGACATGGAACATTATTACACACCAGAAAGAAATGAACTATCAAAGCATGAAAAAATATGGGAGGAATTTAAATGTATATTACTAAGTAAAAGGAGCCGATACTAAAAATGCTGCATACCATATTATTCCAACGACATGATATTCTAGAAAACTATGGAAACACAAAATCAGTGGGTCTCGGGGGTTGAGGAGAGGGAGGTATGAATAGGTAGAGTACAGAAGTTTCTCAGAGCAGTGAAAGCACTCTGTATGATACTAAAATTGTGTATACATGACATAATAAATTTGTTCAAACCCATAGAGTGTATAACACCAACAGTGAACTCTAATATAAACTATAGACTTTGAGTAAGAATGACATGTTATTGGAGCTCATCAAGTTCAACAAATGTGCCACTCTGATGGGGAATGTGGATAGCAGAAGAGGCTCTATCTGCGTGAGGTGTGAGGTTTATGTGATGTCTCCATACCTTTCTCTCAATTTTGCTATGAATCTAAATTAACTAGAACGTTAAGTTCATATAAAAGTCTGGGTGATCATTACATTTATAAATAGTAGGCCCTTGGCAAATTGTTTTTTAAAACTAATATAAAACAAATAAACCAATAATTAATACTAACTTTTTGAATTATCTGACATTTACATTGAAAATCTCAAATAAAACAGCAAAAAATCTTCTTGAGAATAAAATCCATAAGAAAGTAATGGAAATCTTGTATATGAAATAACACTCATTTTAGTCCTTGAAGTAGTAAAGACTTTAAGCTGATGACATAAAATCCAACTCAAAGAAAACTTCTACAACAAAGATAATTATCATGGAGAAATCATCAATAACATTTCAATAAAATTTTCCAAGACTGGATAATTGAAGGCAGTTAAATACTAAAATCATTTGTATTTCAAAATAAAAGCAATATAAATAATAGAATATATATCTTCAAAAGCTGGATTTTTTCATGTGTTGGTTTACCTGGTAGATTTTTTTTTTTTTTTTTTTTTTTTTTGTGGTACTGGGGATTGAACTCAGGGGCATTCTACCTTAGAGCTATACCCCCAGCCCTATTTTTTATTCTTTATTTTGAAACCGAGTCTCACTAAGTTGCGGAGTGCCTCACTAGGTAGCTGAGGCTGGCCTTGAACCCAGATCCTCCGGTCTCAGCCTCCCAAATGCTGGAATTACAAGCATGCGCCACCACGCCCAGCTACCTGGTAGTTTTCAAAGATTGAATTTGAATATAAACTATCCTCATTTAATAAATATGTTATTTCCCCTGGCCCCAGTTTTGGAAGACATCTATTACCTACATTTTTGAAGACAGAGATTAAAGGGTGATATGGATATTTATAAGTAAAGGTAGAGTTTTAAACAATTATTTAATGGTCTTTATAGCAGATCCTTTCCTGGGAAATAAGCTAACAAATAATAACCTTTTTGTAACCAAATACCAGCCCCCCTCCCCACCACCAGTGTTAGGGATTGAACCCAAGGGCACTCTACCACTGAGCTACATCCCCAGTCCTTTTTATTTTTTATTTTAAAACATGGTTGCTAGCTTGCCAAACCTGTCCACAAATTTCAAGTCAAATATCCTTTCCTGAAACTTTTTGATGTCCAGTAGAATAGTTAAGAGATTTTTAACTAGGTCCCTTTCATACACAAGTGTCTGGTACAACTTTAACTGTAAGTGAGCATTTTCCATCTGGGTGCTCATGCTACACTTGATAACAGTGGTGTAGCTGAATTTTGGTTATATGCTTTCCACATCCAGGAAACTTGATGTGATTACTTAGCTCCATCTTCTTGACATAAAATAATCCCTCATGCTAGTAGGTTGAGAAGTCCCTGACTTAACGTCACAGAGGAGTCACAACTGAACACAGAAGGGTGATTTTCAGGAGTAACTTAAAATGATAGCACAAGCAGGCAAACATATGTGCGTGCATGCATGAGTATCCACACGCTTATGTTACTACTATTATAGGAAACCACTACCTAAAGTGCTGTCTCTTCTTTCAGATTGAGATCTATGCTTTCTTAGGAGCCTGACTGATAGGACAGGAATTTCTCTTCTACATTTGAATAGTCTTTGTGCTAAAATGATCATCCTACAACCTAAACCTTTGATAGAAAGCTTTTGCTGGCACCTAAATATGTCTTGAGGGGAATGGAAGCTATTGTTTTAACCACTGTTCTTTGTGAGCCTGTTTCTTTGTAAAAGTCCTGCCTCTTGATAAAAGTGAACCCGCTTTACTTTCCTGTTGAACCAAAACAAATTTATTACTTTATCAGGCTAATGAAATGCCATGCACCTTGACTGGGATTATTTAGAAATTTAAACTATGAATCTGTCTTTTAATACATGGACTTCATGTGTTGAAAAAAAAATCATTTCACTTGAGAAATGAAAAAAAGGAAAAAGAATCATATGAAACTGAAATTTAGTATTTTTATCCCAACATGATTATATTTGTGGGGATTTTATTGGTACAATATAATTATACACCATAGCGAGATCCAAAGTGATACATCCATATATGTACATAACATCTCTTGGTGTGGGTTCCTCCTAATCACTCCTCTCTCCCCATATATACTAGTAAGGTTGTTAATGGCATCCTAGTCTTAAACAACTGACTTAACCTGGTTTAATACTGTCTTCTGTTTGATACCACATGTTATCTCCATCCTACTGGAGTCCAAAGGATTTATAAATTCATGCAATAGTAAACCAGACAAGACAATAATGTTTGAAAATGCAGAGGAAGGACAAGAGTAATAGAATATTTTAATTATACTAAAAACTGAAAAGTAATGGTTAGTTTATATTTCCTTAGTCTCATTTATTTGGTATAATCTAAATAAAATATTGAAATATTTACATTTCCCAAACTTCAGCATCTGTTAGTAGACTCTCTTAACCTATTATAACAAATTACACCACTTCTCTCTTGTGGCCTTTACTTACCTTAACTATAAAATAATGGAGAAGTAGCTGGCATGAAAATCTGTTACTATTGTTCAAATTGCCCAAAATATCACTGCATCCCTTTTGGGCAAGTTTGATTACGCTAAGTGAGATCAGCTAGTCTCAGAGAGTCAAGGGTCCTATGTTTTCCCTAATATATGCAAGCTAGGAAATAAAATGTGAAACAAAGGGGACTTCAGATAAATGAGAATAGTGGTAGGGGACTGGGAGAGGGAGGGGGAAGGGTGAAAAAGGAGGCTTAATGAAGGAAACAATTCAAATAATGCTATGCTCACTTAGAAAAGTATCACTACCTACCTCACTAGCATGTAAAGAGGAGGAAGGGAGGGGGGTAGGGTCTAGAGGGAATTGCACCAAGTGCTGTGTGCATGTGTTTGTATCCCACTGACCCTCACTATGCACCAATAACAGTATACTTTTAAAATTAGAGTGGTTCATTCTAGCTCTACTTTTATAAATTTGCTCCATGAAAAAGTTCCCGGTGTCTTTATCCCAATTTTCATGTGAACACTAGGCATACCAACATTACATGAAGAATTGTTGTGAAGTCATGATAATGTCACAAGCTGCATTAAGGAAATAAATTTAAAATAAAACATAATAATTATAACATGCAAAATATATTAAGCATATTGTATGCGGTAGGCTTAAAATCTTTAGAACAGCATCTGCCATATAATGAAAGCTCAATTAAATCTTTAGCTTTTATCAATTCATTTACTTTTTTAGGATCTGTGAGGTGGCACTATTCTCATCATAATGTAGGCATAAATTGAGAAATAGCAAGGTCATGCTAGTTCCATACACTCATAAAGTAAAAGGAACTACAATAGAAGGAAAAGCTGTATAATTCCAGAAACAGTGTCTTAGTAAATGACTACATGTTACCTCTGTCTGTACAAAGAATGAGAAATAATTTTTATTTTCTCTACTTAGGACTGTATAATTTTACAAAAATATTTCTAAAGAGATAGTTCAGCAAAACAAAAAGATCTATTTCACTATGTAAAAATAATGTGTAAATAAAGCATAACAGTTTTCATAGAATCACATCTTAAATCCAAGGTGAAGTTAGATAGAAGCAGGAGAGAATTATTATTATTTTCATTTTTTTCAGAGTAAAATGTGTTTTGAAGAATATTTGTGACTTATTGAGTTTGTATTTTAACTAGATCTCTTAACTCTTAAGTACCATGCTTGTAATAACCTATGCTGTACAATAAGGGAAGTTTCCCTTTCTATTTGGATCTGTTTCTATGTGGGAAACTGACTATGCATGTTAATTGAATATCTAACCTCATTTTACAAGGGAAAGTGTCTTGTCTTTATTACACACCATATATACTTAAAATGTTTCCCATCTAAGAAACAAATGCCCAAGTTACAATCAATTCACATTTTATTTAATATAAACCGGGAAAATTGAAATGATATTAATATACACCTCTACTAGCTTTGTGAAATAAATGTTATCATGATGTAAAACTTCAAGATAAGGATTCTTAGTTTAGAATGTACTGGTCTATCTTTTAGCACTTACAAATATGGTGGCAAGACAAAAAGAATGTCTAATTCATCTTTTGAATTACACAGAAGTAACAATATGAGTTCCCATTGCAATTGTCACTCGAAAAGTATGTCCTCAAATATCATATATAAAGTTTCTAATTAGTTCCCTTAAGATAGTTTTTTTTTTCATTTCGATTAAGCAGTAACAAGAAAGTCAAAGTTTTAGAAAGGATGAATGAACCCTATATGTATCCTAATCTTTCCAAATGTAATTTACATTGCTTCAGAACAGAGTGAAAATAGGTACCAATACCAAATGAATCAGATCTCTAAAAAATAACACATTAAGTTTCAAATACAAAATCCATTATGTTTTCTTTTTTTAGTTTTGAATGTTAAAGTTATTTGGAATTTATGGACAAAATATATATACTCATGGCAAAAGAGACACTTGTTTAGGCACAAGGTATCTTTCCACTTCTCTTACACCTCACACCCATTTTAAAGGAAACAAAAAAATCCAGAAACTGAATTAGCACTTGCAAAATTAATAAATGGCTGCTTTAAAGGGAACTTACGTCTTAAAAATAAACAAGTGAAAGAATGCTGTGAGGAAATACACCACTTTGCAAGACTCTGGGAGAACAGGATCACTTATTTGGCTTTAGTTTGATGCTTCTTTCATTAAAATTTTTAATATTTTTCCTCATTATCGCAAGCCATTCAAAGAGCCTGGTTTCTTTTCCTCCTTTCCTGGAGGCCCCAGTTGGTTAAGCAGAGGACTGAGACTCTCCGTTTCAGCACCAAGGACAGAAACCACCTTGTCTCCAAAGAAAGGGCATCCTCAACCTCAAGGACAGACCCCAGTCTACTTTTCAGATAAGGCAAGAAAAATAAGATACCTGCCTCGCCAGCCACCTGTTCAAAAGTCCTCTCTCCTGAAGAACGCACCAGCAACTTCTCGGAGGAGACACTAAGCAACTCCAAGTCTCACGCCGCCCTCGCGAATCACGAGCCGCGAGGAAGTGTGAAAGCAGGTCACTGGGCGCCCCTTGCAAAGGGACCCACGGCTCGAGTTCCGGCGCCCGCCCGGCGACAGCTAACGCATTCTATAAAGCGCTGATGACTTCAGAGATTTTATTCACACACACACACACACACACACAGTCCCGGCCATCGCTGCGCCCCAGTTCAGAAACGCCTTTCTCCAGCGCTCAGCGCGCGGAGTACCGCCGAGTACCGGAGGGAGGGGGCGGAGAGGGACAGAGAGGGAGGGGACGTTTCGGTGTGGGGGGCCTGGGGGCAGAACATTGCTCACCGCTCGGACTGTGGCTGGACCTCAGGTTCTTTCCACAGAGACACTGCAGCATATGCACTCCTTTCCTTAGAGAAAGCTCAAGAATCTTCATGGAGAAGCGCGCGTGTGGGGTTCTCCAACTCCCCGCCCACCTCCGCTAATTGCCCAACCAAAAGGCGGCCTGTCTCCCGAAGCCGGGTCCGGAGTCCATGGCGCGCGTGTCCCAGGTGGAAGGTGGCTTGTACATGGGTCGGGAAGGAGCCCCGGACGAGCGAGCAGCGCGGCGGGCGCCGCAGCCAGGGCGGGCTGGGAGGAGGAAGTGCAGCTCCGCCGGGGCCAGCCCTCCCGGGAGCCCGAGCGCTGCCACACCTTAGTGGGCTCGAACGTGACACTGTGGGACTTTCTGACCGAGGCTCAACTGCGGGCGGGCGGGCGACAGGTTACGCGGAAGACGTCACGGTGGATGGGAACCTCCTTCCAGGTGCCAGCGCCCAGAAGGACGTGGACAGGGTCCGGTGACCCGGGCTAGGGGTCAGCTCCAGCCCTCAGCCCAGGATGGCGAGCCCTGCGCGCCAGCACGCCCGGAACCCTGTTGGCTACCTGAGACCTGGCAGGAGAGGGGCTGGACGTGGCTCGGAGCGCGCCCTCCGGGCGGGGCTCCCCCGGGCTGCAGGTGGAGCTCTGGCTGCTCCAGCGTGGGAATCAGGCGGAAGAGAAGCGCCAAAGGAAGGGCTGGACCCTGGAGGCTGCAGAACGTCAGAAGTGACTCCAGGGAACTGGGAGTTGGGGTGGGGAAAGCGAGGTTGTTGGATAAAGAAAGCTCTTGGGTGAGGGTGAGGATGAAAAAAGTGCGCCTAGGCGTGGGCGGAGCACCGCCTTAAGTGGGAGTTCCGGACGTCTGGATTTTCTGGTTGTGACCTTGGGTAAGTCACTTACCTCCTTGGGCCTCTCTCCCTAAATCTCGAAGGGGAAGAGGGTGGAAATGGGTTAGCAGCTTCTGAGATAGTTTTGTCCCTTGCCTGCCAGTCTCTTGGAAAAGCTTAGCACAGGTTCAGTGAGAAGTGTGACTAGAAGGGAACTCTAGATGAGGCGGGAATTCTGAGAACTGTGCTTCACTTTGGCGCCAGGATTCTGGTAAGCTCTGCCTCTGCCGACCTGCCCTAATGACCAACAAACTTCTTCAGGACCAGTGGGTTTGAAGGTCTCGATTTATTTCTGCAGCAGCTACATTGGCTCTAGGCCCAGTCTCAGAGGCCATCAGGGCCTTTTGGGAAGTACAAAGAGTGAAGTCATGGGTCAGAAGACCACCCTGTGTGGAATCTCAATACCAAAAGGGACCTTGGAGGACACATAGCAATATGGCACTAGTTAACTGAAGGTGGGGGGGGGCACCCTAATGCACATGATGTACTTTCACAAGCATTTCAAAGTCAATCACTAAACTGAACTTGAGAAGGAGGGAGGGCGAGGGGGTGGGGCGGGAATTGGAGAAGGGATAAAAGAGAAATGCGTGTATTTATGCCTTTACCAGCTTGTACCTAACAAAGATGTATGATTACAATGCACCAATTAAAATTAAAATTAAAAAATAAATTAAAAAGTACCAACGCTGGAGAAAAGCAGCATAAAGAAATTACTTAACTTCTCTGGGCCTCAGTTTCTTCATCTCTAAAAGAAAATCAATGATAGTATCTATCTCATACACCCCTTGTGGAAGGTTAAGAAAAGTTATGCCTGGTGTAGGGGCACATGCCTGTATTCCCAGTACTTGGGAGGCTGAAACAGGAGGATCTTGTTCTCAGCAATCTCAGCAGCTTTGCAAGATCCACAGCAACTTAGTGAGGCCCTCTTCCAAAATGAAAAAAGTAAATAGGGCTGAGGAGAGTAGCTCTGAGGTAGAATGCCCCTGGGTTCAATCCTTAGCACGAACATATTTTTTTTTTAAAATTAAAAGAAAAAGAGAAAAATAAAACATGGGTTATAAATAAGTGCTATGACAGCATTAGGAATTCTCCTACTATTCTTCTTCCTATTATTATTAGTAGTAGTAGTACTAATAGTAGAGTTTTGAGTCACTTTCACATTCCAATGAATACCAGTGACTGAATTGCTTGAATAGTACAGGTGTTAAAGAATTCAGTAGTTCCCCAGGTAATCAGCTACACCAAACCTGTTAGGACAGGTTTTCCCTGACATGGAGCCTAAAACCTACTGCATCTCTTTCCACCATTGTTTCAAGGCTAGCACTAACAGCTTAGTTCTTCCCTGCAAGAGAGTAAATATGATTTTACTCACTTTTTTCCTCTTTCTCCTCCTTGGCTAACCCTCCACACATCTATGTTATTGAAAAGTTGAAATAAAGGTTGAAGGTGCCTGGGTAAAGTCTCTTCCTTTTCCTTTTAAAGGCGGTGGAGGAAAACCAGACATGTGGAAGGTCTTTTGAGCCCACGGCCACCACTGCTCCATACCCTCTTAGCTCCTTTCAGAACTGAGCTCTAAGGAAATCCCTTTTGGGTGATTCCAAGACTGGAGAAGATATGGTCAGGCCCCCTACCAACATTTCTTAGTCTCACTATTCAGTGGGCTCGCCAGACCTCTTTGGGCTTTATGGTCCTTGAAGATCTTGCTAAAGCCTCCGCACTGTCGTCACTGAGGAAGTGCTGAGGCCCCACCACAACTGAGCCATGGCCTTCATCTTTCCTATCTCTGCGGGAATTAGTGAGAAACTTGGCTCATCTGGGATTCTACCCATAGAAATTCCCCAAGGAGGGAGAGACAATTAGCAAAAGGAAAACATCTAAAAATAGTCCTGCATGCTGCAGCAGAAGACAGAGACTTTTCCGGTAGAGCTCTCCTACTCTGGAACCCAATCTACAGCTTCTGCTTTACTTTGAAAAACATGCTGTTCCTCAAAAAGTAGCAAATGAAGAAGACCAGACCCTGGTTCCCTCAATGGAACTTGAACTGAACAGACAGGTGAATGTGTGGTTTTAAAAACAACACATGACCTCATAGGTATCAATTTTCATATTCATGGTGAGTCTCTCTGTCTCCCTGGTAAGGTTGTGGCAAGGATTCAGTGAGGCAAAACATGGGAAAGTGCTCTGGAGATTCTAATTGTCTTGGCAAGATAAGTTGCTGTTACCAATTTGCCTGGGTTTCAGATGTTGGACCATTAGTCTAACACAGAGGCTCTATGACTTGATTAGAGGATGTATTTGTGAATCTTCTAAATCAACAGGATTGTGAGCTCTTAGGAGATAAAGCAAGAAAGTCAACTCAGTCCACAGTTAATATTCAAATAGCCTGCTGTCTTGTTTAAACCATTGTCACAGTGGTCTTTGTGACCAGGTGTATTCATCTCAGACAAAATTGATCATCACAGTAGTTGAAAAAAGAAACTGAGGGATTAAATTCCACAGGTTATTGTGCTGTTATTTGAACTCTCAGACTAAAATACATCATTTTAATGCAAAATATTTTCTTACTATATATTATAGATGTAATAGCAAAGCAGGCCTGAAAGGTAGTTAGTTGTTCATAGGAATTTAATGACTTGGAATAATTTTTTTTTCTTTTTTTGTGGCACTGAGGATTGAAGCCAGGAGCATTCCACCCCTGAGCTACACCCCTAGCCTGATTTTATTTCTATTTGGAAACAGTCTCAAGCCACCAAACTGCTAAGCTGGCTTCAAACCTGTGATCCTCCTGTGTCAGCCTCCCAAGTACTGGGATTACAAGTGTATGCCACCACACCTGGCCTGATTTGGACTAATTTTTTAAAGTTTGCTCATTCCTATCAGGACGTCAATGTGCATGCTTTTTAAAATAATCTCTTCTGTGATTGTTATCTACTTCCATAATTAGGCATATAGAGTTCAATCTTTCTAAAGTATCTTGAGCATACTTCAAAAGAATTCATTCTTGCATGTACCATAATATTCGAAAACAAAACAAATAGAAATTGTAGCAGCTAGGAACATATGTATGGAAGCAAAGTGGCAGATTTTAGTGTGAGCAAAATCTTTCAATTTTCCTGCTTTCTATGTATTATTCCCTAAGTCAAAATCAAATTTATTCTAGCAATAATATTGCTAAATTTTAATATCTGGTATGTATCTCTAATTGAAATTCTAAAAGTTAATCATTCTTTTTGTTTTCTAATTGATTCATTCGTTTTGAACAATTCCAACGAATAACTCACCAGTGTGGTTTCAAGCTGAAATAACACTTTCTGAGAAAGGTTGAAAAGTGTGATATATAATGATGGACGTACTTATTTAAATTTCTAGTACCTAAATTTTTCTCTTTAAAAAGTTATTTACTCACTGCTTATAGGAATGAATAATTGTGTGAAGTAGTTCTCAGATTATTTCCGTTCATATTAAACACAGGAATCTGTTGACTCTTGGCATTAGCTTTGCAATTAATCAGTGCATTCATCTGTTTGGAAGTCTACAATGAGTCAGTAATAACCTATTCAGAATCTGCCAAGTCCCCAAACTTCTAATGAGTATATTAATGGCAAAATGTCTATTAAATGGAAAGCAACTTTATTTTCTCAAAGAAATCCAACCAGCATCTAAACTAAAACATCAAAAATCAATATGGTATCTAACATTCTATATTTGTTCTATGTGTAGCCCATTGACTCTGAAGAGGTACAAACCATACCCATACTTCATATCTTAGACAAACTCTCAAAGCCAATTTTGATAGACAACAATACAAGTCTTTTTAGATGATGCGATAGAAGCAGTCACCAGCAACTAGCTTACTTTATTAATGGCATATGGCCCAACTAGTTTTTGTTTTCTAAAAAGCAAACACCTAGTTTGTTTTTAAAGTTTATCTTTTTCCTCTTGTTCTCTTTTATTTGTTGTTGTTCTCCTAGTCCCAAACATTTTGTTTGGAAATAAGTTTCAACCTGCAGAAAAGCTGCAAAATAATACAGACTTCATGTACACTCTCCACCCAACTTCTAATGTTAACCACCTACATAACCAGTGTACAATTATCAAACCCAGAATAGTCCCACTGGCCCCTTGTGATTAAATAAAATACAAACTGCAGCCAAGCATGGTGGCACACACCTATAATCCCAGTAGTTGGGAAGCTGAGTCAGGTTTGCAGTCAACCTCAGCAATTTAGTGAGGTTTCAAAAATGTTTTTTTTTAAAAAAAGGGTGACTGGGGGTTTAACCTCCTTCAGTTGTAATGGTCTCTCAGTATTGTCTGTCAGGACCTTGATGCTTCTAACTAACATTGGCCAAATATTTTGTGAACTGTCTTTTAATTTTATAATTATTAGTCTAAGGTTATTTATTTTGGAAAGAATACCATAGAAATGATGTTTTGTCCTTCCCAGTATATTATTATTAGGGAATACATGTTGTCAACTAGTGATTCTAACCTTGATTGTGTGGTTACTGTAGTGTTTAAATAGCTTTCTATATTACCAAGTTGCATGCTTAAGTTTATAATTTATAAATATCTTGGGAGATAATTTTTTAGGTTGTGCTAATGTCCTACTTTTCCACAAACTTTCACTTGCCGACTTGCCGATTTTAGCATCCGTGCATGGTGATCTTATTTGCAGCAATTATTACTATACTGTTTCCCTAATAGTGATTTTGTATTTCCTTCATTTCTTCTATAGCAATGACAATTCTCTTGCAAGAACTGGTCTCTTCTCTCCATTTATTTATTTATATCAGTATGGTCTCATAGAGATTTATTCTGTGGGTTGTAATCCAATACTATCATCATTCTGTAGTTCAAATTTTTCAAGCTTTAACCACTAGGAGATACTTTTGGTTGGATCCTGTGTCCTTTTGACATTTATTCATATTCATATATTCATTAATTCTCTCTTTCTCTCTCCCTCTCTCTCTCTCTCTTGTTTTTTTTTTTAGTTTGGACATCATATGTTTCTACTTTATCTTGTATTTTATCTGTCCTAACCCTGGAATAAACTAAATATCCATATCCAATGAATCCTATTTTTTCTCATTGGAGAATAGTAAGTGGCACACACCTGTAATCCTGGCACTTAGGAGGCTGAGACAAGAGGATCACAGGTTTGCAGCCAGCCTCAACAACTTAGAGAGATCCTCAGCAACTTAGTGAGACCATTTCAAAATTAAGAAACAAAAAGGGTTGGATTGTAGCTGAGAGGTAGAATGCCCCTGGGTTTAATCCTCAGTACTAATAAATAAACTACAAACTTACTCAACCTTCACTAACTTTCCTCCTTAATGTCTGTTTTCCACTTCAGCCTCCAATGAGGATCCAGTATGCACTTAGTTCTCATGTTTCTCTAACCTCCTTCAATTCATGAGGATCCCTTGATCTTGTCGTTAGAACTTCATCACTGATAATTAGCATTGATCAAATATTTTGTGAACTGTCTTTACATTTTCTAATTATTAGTCTAAAGTTATTTTGGAAAGAATATCATAGAAGCAACATTTTGTCCTTCCCTGCACATCATTATCAGGCGAATACCTGTAGCCAACTAGTGATACTAACCTTGATCATATGGTTAAGGTAATATCTACTAGGTTTATATATTGTGAAATTGTATTTTTACATTCATAGTTGATAAATATCTCTGGAAAGAAATTTTTATGTTATGCTAATGTTTTCTTCACAAATTTCCACCTGCAGATTTTAGCATCCATGCATGATCTTATTTGCAACAATTATTACTGTACCATTTCCTAATAGTGATTTTGTATTCTCTTCGTTAGCGATGACAGTTCTTCTATAGCAATGATAGTTCTCTTGCAAGAATCTGCCACTCCTCCACATTTAATTATTTTTATCAGTGTGGCCTCATGGAGATTTATTTTGTGGCTTGTAATCTAATCCAATACTCTCATTATTATTTATTTCAAAATTTCCAGCTTTAACCTTTGGGATGTCCTTTTATTTGGATCCTGTGTCCTTTTGACATACTCACATTTGTGTAAGTTTTTAAGTTTTTGGCAGTATATGTTCCTGGTATATCTTGTACTTTTCCCTGTCCCAACACTAGAATAAACTAAATATCCAATGAGTCCTAATATTTCTCATTGGAGAATGGTATTTTAGAATGCTCAGCCAGGCAGAGTGGTACACCTGAACACTTCCTTGATCCCCAAACCTCACAGATCCCTTAAAAGCTATCTGCTACAGAAGACACAGCGATTTCCCTGGGAAATTCCA
The DNA here is from genome assembly GCA_004027655.1 of Graphiurus murinus. Taxonomy (NCBI): domain Eukaryota; kingdom Metazoa; phylum Chordata; class Mammalia; order Rodentia; family Gliridae; genus Graphiurus; species Graphiurus murinus. The sequence continues at coordinate 226,490 of PVLC010000226.1, read as the reverse complement.
TGATGTCTCTACCCTCTACCTAAATAAATAACAATTTCCTGTAAGCTCCCATAGTCCATTGTAGTTTCTCCCTCACAGATTTATTTTATTCTGCATATATACATAAATCTCTTCTCCCAAGAGATTATGTGCCCCTTACCTACAATTTTTGGTATTATTTGATATCATGTATTTATCTGTTATACACACACACATGTATGGCAGATATATATGTATATATGTGTGTGTGGATACATACACAAATATACATATACACATATATTTGCCATATATATGTGTATGTATATATATACACATATAAATAATTTGTTAAATATTAAATATTGAGCTAGGCATGATGGCACATGCCTCTAATCCAAGTACTTGGAAAGCTGAGACAGGAGAATAACAAGTTTGTGGGCAGCCTCGACAACTTATTAAGACTCTCGGCAACTCAGTAAGACCCTATTCCCCCACAGACACAAAATATATAGATATAGTATACACACACACATATATATATATACACATATATATAAAACATATCTATGAAATGAAATAAAATAGGGGTGATTTTGTGGATTTTCAATTTGGGGAAAATATTTGAAGCTCTATATTAAATTTAAAAATAATAACCCACAAAGAATTTAGAGTGAGGATATTCCCTACTACATGAAATATTTTTTTTACCTTTAAACATGCAAAAAAATTCAGATTCATTCATAAAAATATACAAACTATATGCACAATCACATATGATTTTTCAATTATTCAGATTTCAAGGATAAAAACATTTGATGACTCAGTCTACTAGAGAGAACATAAAGGAAAATTGGAAATCTCATACATTCTTGGTAAGAGTAAATATTGGTGTCTTTATCAGTGGCAATTTTTGTCTCTCTCTTTCAAAATTCAAAGGGCCCCTCCTCCCTTTGGCAAGTCTTCTTTAGCCATTAGCTTCTAATATAGTTGCACAGGCATACAACAGTGACAACTGCATGCAGCAGTCACACAGTGTTGTTGGTAATGCTATTCTAGACTAGTAATACTAATCCATTAATAGGGAACTAATTAAATTTTGGTACATACCTACAAAAGAGTCTCCAGCAATTGTTTTAGTGTAGTAATGAGGTAGGAAACTCAGTCAGAGCCTTAACAATATTATTAGAAATTTAGACTTAAGATAGGAAAAGGTAAGAATTCCCCACCCCACCCCCTAGGTGCCTACAAGCTAGGAGAAGAGCAAGTGGACAACTTCCAAAGTTGAAGGAGCTATTTCCCAGGCAACCTGGAGTTGAGACCCAGGAGATCTCCCTAATATAAATAAGAGAAAGTCTATCAGGGCCACTGGAGAGGACTGGGGGGTGGTATGTAACTTAATCGCCTTTCTTGCTTTCTGTATCTTGCTTATGCTAGGTGTAATATATCTCATACTTGCCCCTTCCCTCTCCAAAGTGGGAGATCAAGGGTATGAGAATCTTGTGAATCATTTGTTTGATGCTCAGTTCTGCAACCTTTGCAAACTGCGCCATTTACTGATAAATAAAGAAACCTATCCCTGATTTTCAGCTTCTGGAGATCTTTTCAGGGGAACCAAGGGGAAACTGAGGCTCCTGCAACAGTAACTATGCATGTAACGATATAAGTAAAACTATGAAATGTATTACTAAATTTAACCTGCATATAAAAGAAGTTACATGTATAATATGCTCCAATTTGTGTAATAGGGAAAAAAAGATGTGTATGCACTCATGACTGTGTACTCATGGACCCTGTGAAAGGGCACACAGGAGACTGGCATCAGGTGTTGCCCTTAGGAGATGGACTAGGGATCAGAATATAGCAGAAGCCAAGAATGGTGGCACACACCTGTAATCTCAGTACTTAGGAGGCTGAGATAGAATGATTGCAGGTTTGAGGCCAACCTCAGAAACCTAGTAAGACTCTCAGCAAACTAGTAAGACTCTGTTTCAAAAAAAAAAAAAAATACAAATTCTCTCCTTGGCCTCTATGTTAGTCAATTTGATTACTATGTGGTGTGGTGACCCTTTTTTTTTTTAAATCTTGCCTAGAAGGGGTTCTATATGTTTCCAGTACCTGTGTGTTAACTTCTCTTTCTATATTTGGAAAATTCTCTGATGTTACTTCTTTGAAAAGATAGTTAGTTCCATTAGTTTCAATTTCGAGTCCTTCTTCTATGCATATTATTCTTAGATTAGTGCTTTAAAAATTGGCTCAGATCTCATCGATGTTCAATTCATGCTGTTGAAATTTTTTTCTAAATTATGTTCTGTGCATTCATTTTTGGAGTGGTCATCTTCTAAGAGTGATATTCTATTTTCCATGTGGTTTAATCTACTGTTTATAGTTTATACTGATGCCTTCATTTTCATGCCCTTCACTTCCTTCAAGGCTTCTCTTTGATTCCTGTTCAGGGTGTCAGATTCTTTGTTGATTTGTTCCTTTATTTCTTTCCACCTCTCCCTGCGTTCTTTTTGGAAATCTTGTATCATTTCTTCTATTAAAGATCTGAATTGTTCTTCTGGTAAACTCTGCAATTCTGTGTTGGTAAGTTCTGTTATTGTGGGGTTGTGGTAGCTCATTGTTTCTTTGTTATTTTTCCTTCCCATGATTTCCCTGTTCTTAAGTTTATATCTTTGCTGCTTTTGCAAGCTTTCTCTCAATTTATAGGTTTCTTATTTCTATTTTCTTTTTGTGAATATTATCTTGTAATGAGTTGTGATTACTCTAGGGCTTCTTCTGCCCACTGCAGTGGTGCCATTGGTAGGTTTCAGGTGTTGGCTTCTAGGGTCCATTTGTTGCTTCTGTTATGGGGATTCATCTCAGAGGCATGAGTAGAATAGCTTGTGGCCTCTACATTTTTTAGGCCTCAATGTGGGATGCATTGAGCTATTTCTTCTATCAGCTGAGGTGAGTTTATCCTTGGTGTCTGGCAGTCCTTTCTGGTGGTTCACTTCCCTGGCCCAATCTCTGAAGTAGGGATTTAGAGGTGTCCGCTGATATATACAAGGACAGGTTGTGTTGTGTTCAGTGGTAAAGGTTGGGGTTTCTCAGCAAGACCCCAAAGGCACAAGTAACTCAAAGGAAAATCAATACATGGAAATGCATTAAACTGAAGAGCTTCTGTGCAGCAAAGGAAACTATCAAGAACCTCAACAGAGAGCCCACAGAATGGGAGAAAAATTCTGCCAGATACTCCTCAAATAGAGGACTAATATCTAGAATATACAGCGAACTCAAGAAACTCACAGCTAAGAAAACAAATAACCCAATCAAAAAATGGGCAAATGATCTAAAAAGAAGAAATACAAATGGCCAATAAATGTATGAGGAAATGCTCAACATCATTAGCAATCAGAGAGATGCAAATCAAAACTACCCTGAGATTTCACCTAACCCCAATTAAAATGGCAATCATCAAAAACACAACCCACAACAAATGCTGGCAAGGGTGTGGAGAAGTGGGAACTCTAATACATTGTTGGGAGTATTGCAGAGTAGTGCAACTGCTTTGAAAACCAGTATGGAAGATCCTCAGATGAATGGGAATGAATGTACCATATGATCCAGCAATACCTCTTCTGGACCCAAAAGAATGGAAACCAAACTATCAGACCAATGCATGTGTATCTATGTTTATAGCCGCACAATTCACAATTGCCAAACTATGGAACCAGTCAAGATGTCTATCGACAGATGAATGGATTACATGGATTACAAAACTATGGGATATGTGCACAACGTAATCTTACTCAGCCATAAGGAAGAACAAAATCCATTTGCAGGGAAATGGATGGAACTGGAAAACATTATGCTATGTGAGATTAGTCTGTCACAAAAAGTAAAAAATAGTATGCTCTCCCTAATGTGTGGAAGCTAGGGAGAAAGTGGGACATAAGAGGGATGATAGATGAAGAAAGATGAGCAAAGAAGGTGACTTAACTGAAGGTGATGGGAAGGAGGGAGGAAAACACCATAATGCACATGATGTACTTTCACAAACATACCAAAACCAAAGACTAAACTGAACTTGAGAAGGAGGAATGGGGAGGGAGCGGGGCAGGAATTGGGAAAGGGTTAAATGAGAGATGTATACATGTATTCCTTTACCAGCTTGTACCTAACAAATATGTATGATTACAATGCACCAGTAGAAAAATAAAAATAAAAAAGGCTGGGTGTGTAGCTCAGAAGTAGAATACCCCTGGGTTCAATCCTCAGTTTCACACACACACACACAAAAAAAAAAAAAATTAAAAAAAAAAACAGCAGAGAGGAGACTTGCTTGTAACTGTATTTCATTTTGTATTTCAAAACATTGCATCATATGTATATATTACCTTTTCAATACAAATATATTAAAACAAAATTACATGTATAAACTTAGCATTGTTAAAAAAGAGTCTTCCTTTTTTACTAATCCTGATTAAAATTTAAAAATTCAAAAAGTGAAGGAGATACAAAAGAAATAGAAGTATTATTTCTAGGTTGCTAACAGGATATGATCTTGATGCCCTGCAAACAAGTCAGAAGATTTAAGTGAGAATCATTCCTTCTCAGTGCCTGACAATAAAGTGTTAGTACCAAAAAGAGCTCCTTATTGATGAGCCTTATCCTCTAATGTGAAGACGATACATGAATAAAAGATAAGAAAATTCCAAAGAGCCATAAATCTGAGGCATTATTATTATTTTCTTGTTAAACTGTATACTTATTTTTAGTTACCACCTCATGAGTGAAATAACTGTATTTGACTCCAAAGTTCCTTCAGGGAATTTCACTAATCTTGAGACGTAAAAACACTAAGAAAGACCCACATCTGGTCCAGTAATTCACTACCAACCTATTTCAGCTCTCACATTAGCTACTCTCTAAATAAAACTCTCATCAAAGTTTATTGTGTTGTCCTAAGGCCACCTGTTAAGTGCATAGAGACTGTTGAAAGAGCACAGCTGTGGGAACAGCTTTGTTTGTCTAGAGGGGCTGTAAAGCATGGAAGAGCACAGGCTAAAATCATGACCTTTTTTAAGAAGGACTTCTCTCGAAATAAAAGGAGGAAAGGAAGCCTTTTGTGGAAGGACTTCACTTCAGGTTTCAGGGGATCAAATTTCAACAAATGCCAAACCAGAACAGGTATTTATTATGTATCTTCTTTTCCTTTAACAGAAAAGAAGACAAAAAAGGAACAGTGAGTTCCCCTGAGGTCACATATCTCCAGAGGTGGAGCTGAGACCAGTAACTCAGGACAGGCCCTCTTAGTGCCATGGATTCTTTTTTTTTTTTTTTTTTTTTTTGCGATACTGGGGATTGAACTCAGGGGCATTCTACCTCCGAGCTACACCCCCAGTCTTATTTTTTATTCTTTTTTATTTTTTGAAACCGAGTCTCACTAAGTTGCGGAGTACCTCACTAGGTAGCTGAGGCTGGCTGCGAACCCGGATCCTCCGGTCTCAACCTCCCGAATGCTGGGATTACAAGTGTGCACCACCACGCCCGGCTCCATGGATTATTTAAAGACCTGATTCTGCTGCTTCTGGTTTTGGCAAGATCCAAAACAAATATATTTGATAATATGCCCAGAAACAAACAAATCAAGACATTTTCCTTTTTCTGGAAATTGAATTTTCTCTACAAATTGTTGGCATTCCAAAAGCAGAGGGCAGTTATTCGGCCATTCATTCAAAGACCTGAAAACAATAACATCACCTTTATAGTAAAGTGTGAGTTTTTTTTTTTTTTTTTTTTTTTAGTATCGGTTTTCAGGATGGAGAAAGGGAGGAAATCTTAGCTTATGACTGGGGCAAACTCTTATCATAGTGAGCTTTAACTATCATCCTACAAGTGGTTGTCAGTCCAAAGTCCAGGCAGGGGGAGGAAGAGATAAAGGGCTAATTGGACACAATGATTAGAGTCATACTGAATGCCTATTGAAAATGGGGTAATATGAAGAATGAATATTCTACCCCCTCTTAGGGAGCTTAGTATACATGCAATTGTATTCACAAATGTATATATCTTTGTGCCTGTGCAGAACAGAGGGTAAGATAAAGAATTCCACTCTTATATACCAGGTAAGAGTACCATGAGGAAATTTTTAAACCTTTCCTTGCATGTGTATGTCCTTTCTCTCCTCTCTTTCCTCCCTCCCACAAACATAATATATATATATTCCCTAAGTCCATACCTCTAGTGACCTACCTCCTTCAGCCACACCCTACTATTTTCAAAGGTTGCAACCTCTAATCTCTTCACTCTCTTTACTTTTCTTGAGCATTCTCTTGCATGTTAAAATTCATAGACTAGTGATAACTTCAGGATCTATGTATGTTGATCAGATCTCTCCATAAAATTATATTTCCATGCTTTTATAGAAAGCCCCATTTAAATATCCTATGGGCACTTCCAGACAGCATATATAGGATCAAACACAACAACTTTCCATAGACCTGCTGAGCACTATATCTTAGTATATAACTATACTGATATATCCACTTTCCAAACTCAAAACCCTGTCAACTATCCTAAACTCTTTTAACTAATTAATCTCCACCATCAGAGTATTATAGATACCATTTCCTTAACATTTATAATGGCCATCCCTTCATTCTTGCCTTCTTTCAGGCCCTCATTAATTTTTTTCCTATTTCAACATCTTTATTAAAAGCAGTCTAACTTCCTTATTCAGCCTCCATACTGCCCAAATAACCACCCCGAACTCAAATTCTGAAAATTCTCTCTTCAGAAACTTTTCATAGCATACGAGGTAAAGGTGACAATTCAATATATAAGACCTCTCATGATTTTGCCTTATCTTTTTATCTCAATACATGAACTTAACCCCATTCATATCCTGTAGTCATGTGTCCCATGCTCATGTCTATGTATCTTCACACATGGTATTCTGCTTGCCTGGAATATTCTACCTTCTCTCTTCTTCCACTGAATACATATTCACTGAGCCTAGTATTACTCCCACCAAGACATTTTCTCTAACCAGGTCAGGTACCCCTCTTTGGCCATATTTCTTAGCATAGAACTTTCGTACAATAATAATCTGATTTTTTTATCCCCTTTAGGTCTAGTATAGTAAGCAAGGAACCAAAATACTAGGTGGAAATTCAACCAAATAATAGAAACTAATGTATAGTTGCAACTGTGACAGGTACAAAACAATAAATAAATTACTGGTTCTATAATGTCTAAAGAAAGGATGAAGGTGTTGATTTAACTGGAAGAATCAGGAAAAGATGGGGCACATAACACATTATAGACTTATCACAATTAGTTGGTAAGATGTTTTTTAAACACATTTTCTTACCTTAAATTAACACACACATACACACACACACTCCCCTCAAACACACACATATTTTTCCTTTCATGTAAAATCTGAGGTTTATTCACCATGAAATGCCACCATTACCATCTTTTCCCATAAACAGATGCTTCTCAAAATAGAGTAAATACCTGCTGAATTGAATTGGAAAATCCACCCAGAATTGCAGAATAGTTATATAATTGTGGTCCTTTCAAGACTGAGTTAAGTAGAGAGTTCATCTGGAGATAGGATCTTAATATATTATAACCTTATATTTCAGTTATATACAAAGGCAGCATGTATCATGCATTATTTCCTCAAAATCAATGACACATCTACCAAATAGTTTCAAGTATGATTAAAATAAGGGAGGTCTTTAAAAAGCAAAAAGAAACTCAAGCCAGAAGAGCCACCTTTGCAATCTTACACTGACAGTTCTAATATCATGGCCCTAGAAGACCAACAGGCAACTTCTTAGGAGAGGAGGTTCCTAGCATCTGAAAGGAAACTTTGCAATTATTGCCATTTCTAGCTTTATGGGATAACTATCAAGAAAGGAAAATGAAAAGACTAGAAATGTCTGGTTTTATAGTCTTATTCAAGTATACACTGTAAGCATCCAATCATGTGGCTATATAAATCAATAGGATAATGGTTTCAGGGCTGGCATTGAAAAACCATCTTTAGCATCCTATATATTAGTGAAATATATAAATATTTCACTTGGACTCAAATGTCATTTTCATTGTGAGATCTGTGTTTTCTTTTGATTCATTTCTTTTCACTTGGTGGGGCTCAGTGGCTAAAGTTTCAAATGAAACTAGATCTAGGTTTACTTCGTAACTCTGATTCTCATCATATGACCTCACTTCTCCAAACTTCAGTTATTTTTGTAAGTGTAACATAGTGAATATTAAAACTAAACAATTTTTGTTGGAATTGATCAAGACAGAATATCTCAAATAATGCCTTCCAGATAGTAGGTGATCAATGAGTGGTAGTGATGGTGGTGGCATTATATTGATATTAACAATGTTGGAAAACTGCTAGTAATAATTCTTTTAATTCTTGAAGATACACTCAACAAAGACAACAGCAATCATCTGTTACTGAAGACTATTTTCATAACTTATCTGTAACATCCATAAAATAGGAATCATTTTGTTTTAGGGAAGAAGCTAAGAAAATTGGATTTTTAGAAGATAAATTAAAAAATTTTTTTTCATCAAAACTCTTTAAGAAGTGAATACTAATGGGTTTGAGGTTTCTTTAGGGGTTTATAAAAATGTTCTAGAATTACATAATGGTTATGTTTTCATAGCCTGATCAATATACTAAAACCACTGAACTATACACTTTACAGGTCATATTTTATAGTATTTGGATTACATCTCAATTTTAAAAAACGTTTTAAGAAAATTAAATAGACCTTGACAAAGAGGTTACAACTAAAAAATTGATTCAAGTGGTGATTTTTTTCCTTTTTCTCTTCCAATTTAGCTTTTCTTATTTGGTGTAAGTCCACTTTAAGTACTAAAAATTATGATCTATTGGTTGTCAAATTCTCATGTGATGTTGTAGGAAATGTCTGAAACTTCAGAGCTGTACATTCCCAATTTCAACTACCAGCCTTATCAGTTACCAGCTGTGTGTTTATGCATAACTTTCTTAATTTCTTTGAGCACTATTATATCTAATTGCAAAATGAAGATAATAATCTGCATTGCAGATTGCTGTGGAAGAAGAAAGAGAAAGAGAAGAAAAGTAAATGCTTAATTCAGAGTTTAGCATTTGTTTCTCTTTTCCCATCAACTACTTCACAAGGACTAATCCATTTTTAGAAAAGAGATTTTTTTTAAGTCTGAACTTGATACAAATTACCCATGGGTCATTTTTGAATTTTAAAGTTATCATTCTTTTAGTGTAAATCAAAATACTTAGAGTAAATTCTAAAGTTTTAAATTCATTAGAAATATATGCATTCTTATATTTGGCCAGGAAAGGATGTGAAGATTAACCTGGAGAATCACTCCCCTCTTTCCCATTTTCTATCACATTTCTGATGCTGTCACTAACACCTGGAGCTGAGGAATATAAGTAGTTTTTGTCCAGAAGGAAGGGTTAGCTTAATTTTTTGGAGAGTGCTTTGTCTATTTCCTTGGTTTTTTCCTTGTTTGTAATTTAAGGTCTTGCCTGGACAGTTTACACTAGGCCTACTTTCTGGATTACTGTGTAGCAAGATCATTCCTTTGCCATTTTACTAGTCTTAATAGGTTCAACTATGGAAACCCCAGCCTTGGGGTGGAAAAATAGCTTGCACTGTGATTTCAATAATGTTTTACATATAAATATATATGTGTATATGTTTGTATGTATATATGTTATGCATGTATAATACAAATATGTATCTACATACATATACATGTATATATCTGGAGAAATGTTGAAAGCAAAAACATGACATTCTTTTTTTCTACTAATGTTTAATATTTTTAATCAGAAATAAATATTTGTTTAGAATATCACTATACTTTAAAATTTTATAAGTAATTAAGAATATTGGCTTGGGTTTTAGCTCAATGGTAGAACATTTGTCTAGCACACACAAGGCCTGGGTTCAGTCCTCGAGCACCATGCATACACAAAAAGTACAGAATGTCAAATATTCAGAACATGATTGAATAAAAGTCATCACCCTATAGTGATACATACACACCCATCTTTATATCAGTGCAATCCACAATAGTCAAGATATGGAACTAACCTAGGTGTCCATGAACAGATGAGTAGATAAAAGAAAATGTGGTATATATACACAATGGAGATTTATTCAGCCATGAAGAAGAACAAAATCATATCACTTGCAGGTAAATGGATGGAACTGGAAGGCATTATGTTAATCAAAATAAGCAAACTAGACTCAGACAGTTAAGGGGTGCGTGTTTTCTCTTTATGTGGAAGCTAGAGAAAAAAGAGATCTCGTGAAAATAGAGTAGAAGAAGAGTATCAGGTAGAGGGAGGACAGGAGGGAAGGTAGAGGTACTGGGTAGTGAAATGGGTGAAATTGTTATATGTGTGTCTGGCTATGTCACAATGAATTTCAGTTTTATGTACAATGCACAACAGCTTCATAAATGCTTCCTTTATGGTCTAAGAGTCCTTGGACTCTAGAGAAAGCTATCAAATGTTTGTAAACATGTTATTACTCTTCTCAGTTCTTCTGAAGTCAAATGCAGACTCTTTCAGAAAAATCATAAGCTGTGAATTGCATGTAACTTTCAGATTCCCTGCAAAGATCTTTAGGAATTAGAATCTAGTAATGTCACTAAGGTAGCTGCTAATAACTACTTTTTAAAAAAATATGCCAATTCACATTTTAATTATATACGACTACCTTTTCTTTCAGCACCTCAATGCCATTTTAAAAATTAAAATAAGATGCAGTTTTATTCCTGGGGTACTGCTATCAATTATTACTCATTTGGGTAAAGTAAGAAGCCAAAAAACTATAAAGTATAAGAAAGAAAATCTGAGACAATTTCATTTCTGGAGTCAACTCTCTAATTACCAAAGTTTTGCCACCTGTTTCTAAAGGCAGAATTTAACGAATTACCACAAATGACACCCATATGCTACATACACAAAAACATCTTTACCTTCTGAATAAATTTTCTTAACCTAATCAAAATAAAATTATCTTGATTTCTCTTCAGTTATCTCTACTAAGGAAATATAAAAAATAAAACAAATTAGTGTTTCCTGTGTGTTTTGCTTGTTCCTTTATTTCTTCCAGAAAACAATCCATGCATTTTCAAAGCAAAGCCATTTGAGGACAACAAACCCTGACCATATTTATATGATGTGACTCTTAGTAAGCTGTAAACATAGTGTGAAATTGCTTTCTCTAACCCTATTTCTCCCACACACCTTCACAAGTAAAACAGATGATGAGTGTAAATATCTACTTTCCAAAGGCATTACATCTGACATCATTATGTCACTCAAATGAAAATATCATTATCATAATTGTTTGGGGAGGAATTTTTCTTTTGTGTGTGTGGTACTGAGAATTGAACCCAGGAGCATTCTGCCTCTGAACTACATGTCCAGCCCTATTTTATTTTTAATTTTGAAACAGTGTCTCACTAAGTTTCAGAGGCCCTCACTAAATTTCTGAGGCTGGCTGCTAACATGTGACCCTCTTGTCATGATCTCTCAAGTACTAGGATTATAGGTGTGCACCACTACGCCCAATGTTTTTTTTAACTGAGAATTGAACCCAGGAGTGTTCTATCTCTGAGCTAGACCTCAGCTCTATTTCATTTTCCATTTTGAAGCAGGATCTCACTAAGTTGCTGAGGGTCTTGCTAAATTGCTAAGACTGACCTTGAACCTGAGATCCTCCTGTTCATCATTCCAAGTACTAGGATTACAGGCATTCACCATCATTCTTTCTGAGAAAGAATTTTAAAATAATTTGCCTAGGAATACAAACCAATTTTTATAAAATATTTTTGAATATTTCACTTTCTTCTTCAAAAGCTGATAGTGTTTCTTTACAGCCCGAAGTCAAATTTCTAACACTTATAACTTGGCATTCAAAGACAAGCAAAATCCTTTAGTTTTCTGGCCATAGTTTCTCCAATATGTTTTCACTCATAATGACTTCATAACCACCATCTCTTATCTGAAACACTTGGGGTTAGATGTGATCTTTAATTCACATTTAGGGGAGGCAAGGTGGTATTTTTAAAATGTTATGCAATTAATATATAAAATATTAGAAAAGCTATGCATCTGGAATTTCACCTATAACCAAACACATTGACATTTCTGCAGTAAAATTTACAAAGCTGATCAAATTACCTTAGATATATATTACAAATATGTAACAACAAATCCCACTATTACATACACAATACATTTTTATTGGTGCATAGCAATTATACAGATAGTGAGATTCATGGTGATACGTTAATATATGCACATAAAATCATTCAGTCTGTTTGTTCTCCATACCTCTCCATTTCCCTCCTCATTCCCTCTCTGACCAATAACATTTTAATCTATAAATATTCTCATGAGTGAGAGAAATAAGATTATACATAACCTCCTGTCAATCCAGGTCAGGTTGTGCCAACAAATAAGTTTTGTGCAAACTTTAGGGGAGATAATAATTTTTAGAGGTTCTTGGTTTAATAAATTATAAGTAATAGACTCTAAGTCTATATTTACTTCACTTTGGCATATTGACTTTTGAACTCATAGTATTTCTAAAAAGTAATACAAACAAGAAATTAATAAAGCACTTTATATGAGTAATCACAGAAATAGTATATTAGGTATATTTTGGTTATAGAGGAGTTAAATAATAGCCCTGAGGGATCCATAGGACACAAAAGACAACAATAATAAACCAAATATGGGGTTTTCATATTTAATATTGTCCTTCACATAAGATATTTGTTTAATATATACTACTAAATAACAACTTTATGTCTGTCATCCATCCATCTCTCCAATTATTCACCTATACATCCATAAGAGAAAAAAATAAACTTAAAATTAAAACTTCCTTCTTAGGAGATGGTTCAACTAAGGGAGAAGTCATCCCTTTTCTTCAGTAAAACATCTTGGTGTGTTAGAACATATTGGAGTCAGATCAAAGTTTATAAATAAGTTTGGAGAAAATAGAATTCATCTGCATAACAAAATGAGAATTTGGAATTTCTGATAGTCATTCAGAAGACACTTTGGGAAACTGAGAAACAGGACAAGAGGGTAGAGTCTGAGGTGTAGGCATGGCACAGAGATTTTTTAATAGAACAAGGGTGCTGGATAATCTCTAAATTGAATGAGCCTGACAGAATCAGAATGCAGAGCCAGAGAGGACCGTGAAAACATAACCCCACTCTGAAATTTTACATAACATGTGGTGGTGGTTGCAGTAGGGGTTATTTAACTCTCTAAAATTTATAGAATTTTGATAAACTAATCTTATCAAAAGTGAATTGGTACCCTGACTTTAGCTAGATCTGAGGTATATAACACATACATGCACACATTTCTATGAAATACATGTCTCTAGAGTTCATTTATCCAATAACTCCAAATATATGCACCATAAATACAATCCTGAAAAAAGATGCAAAAAAGGAAAGATATCTAAGTATCCAAAAATTCTATCATAACATCATGGCACAAAATTTCATTTGTTTTGTTTGTAGGGTCATATTAAGTCCTTGCACAACATTTACTTACATTTGTTAAGATTCTATTTACATTTTTATACATTACACTACATAGCTATTTCCTAGACAAGGAATAGTAACCTATAGCCAGCAGATCAAATCACCTGTTTTTGAAAATAAGGTTTCATTGGGACACAGCCACGCCCACTTGTTCAATGTTGCCTGTGGGTGTTTCACACTATGACTAGAGTTCAGTAGGTGTGTCAGGGATTCTCCAATCCACAGAATCTAACATATTTACTATCTGCTTGTTAACAGAAAATTCTTGCTGGTTAATAATGGAAATTGAAAAAGACAGGTTTTGTTTTGTTTTTTGTTTGTTTTTTTCTTAAACTGAGAATTACTTTCTAAGGTGAAAAAATGACAAAATAACCAAAGCAACAAATATCACACCCTCCCAAAATCACAACACTTGGTGCCTTTTGGTGTGGGGACAAATAGAATCAGGCATCTAACAAGTCCCTGAAAGGGACTGTGTATTTTTATAGTACAATATAATTTTTAGTATTTACAACAGTGATTATTAGAAATCCATAAAAGTTATAAAATATTTTCATAGTCCTCTAAAAAGAGACTTGGAAATTATGTTTCAAAAAGACTTACAAGAATTAAATTTTTTTTAAAGGAGGCTTAATACTAAAAGGAGTAAACTTTGATATCTGGAAAATATACTCATATAAATGACTTCATTCTTCTGAAAAGTTTATTACAAATTTAAACTATCTCAGCATTAAAGTTCTCTAAAAGATTTTGGCCACATATCAAAACATGTAGATGTCTCTCCTCAATTCTAAATTTTATAGATTTTTTTTTCATGAAAGCAAGTCGCAGAGCCGGGAGTGGTGGCAGACGTTTGTAATCCCAGCATTCGGGAGGCTGAGACCGGAGGATCCGGCTTCTCGGCCAGCCTCAGCTACCTAGTGAGACACTCCGCAACTTAGTGAGACTCGGTTTCAAAATAAAGAATAAAAAATAGGGCTGGGGGTATAGCTCAGAGGTAGAATGCCCCTGAGTTCAATCCCCAGTACCGCAAAAAAAAAAAAAAAAAAAGAAAGCACGTCACAGGTCTCACATTTCTTTATAATTTTTGTTATATTAGTAGTGAAACACTCTATTATTGCATTTAAGAGAGCTGATCTGGAACCAGATAGTCTGGCCTCATATCACTCAGGTACTTACAAGTTGTACGACTGTGAGCACTGCACTGGGGAACAACTGTATTACACGATTATAAGGTATTACACTATTATAGCCCTGCAGTCCCTTTCTGACAAGGAAAGACCTACACATCTTTTTCGGGGTGATCACCACTCCCACCTTGTCTAGACTTTGATGTTCCTAGAAGAGGGACTGGAGGAAAGTGAGGGGGGACAGCTTGAGGGGAACATGAATCCTCCAGTGCAGGGATATGAAGAATCACAGGAGATCAACCAAAGCATGTCCAGGGGAATCTTGCCCTCCTCCCGGATCTGATAAGGGCAGCCCCACAATGGTCAGGATCACCTGCAATTTACAGCAACTGATGGTATAACATGGAGAACTCCTGGGCCAAGTGCAGATGCCTGAGAAGTAAAATGCTACAGGACACTCCCTTGGCCAGGTACCAACCTAATGCTTGTTCTTTCTACTCCCAGCAACTTCTTGGGTCTGAGCTCTAATTACCAAGACAGGTAGCAATTCATCAAGACAAATTTTCCCTGGCACTGAATTCCAAGAGGCATTTATCATGTGGATCCACAGAAAAAGGTCAGCAGGCATCATAAAGGACAGTCTTCAACTTCTGTGTTTGAAACAACCATGCTCCAACAACCTCTGGAAAATATCTTTCCTCCATGACCATCGACTTTTTTCTTCCACAGAAAACCCTTCACAAGCATATGCTTAGTTCTTATGAAATGTTTTATTCCTTCCTAGGCTGTGAATTCTGTCCCATGGCTATCACTGGTTCCCAGGGGCTCTTTTCCAGAGAACAATGACCAGGTGACACATGGTGCAAGGCTGGAATTGCAGAAGCTGGAGAATTGTCCACAAAATATCCAGAGGGGTCTTTTATGGACAGCATGTTGTCATCGTTCATGACAGTGGCTGTTCCCCCCAGTACACTGAGGCTAAGAGACGGCACTTTCAGGAGGCGATTCTCAACTCAACATAAGAAAACCTTTCCGCTCCTCAAATCCATCCACAATTAGAGTTGCCTATCTCTGTGCATAGTGAGCTTCTTGTCCCTTTAGAGGATATCAAACACTGGGCAAAGAAGCTTGAACCACATAGCCATATTGCTGAGACAAAGTAAGCTAAGAGATTTTGAGAAGAAAAGTGCTCCAATCAGACTGTATTCTGAGTGGATTCCTCTCAACAAAACTGAGGAAAAAGACATCACTTCTCTAATTCTCAGCTCGATTCAATTATGTGGCTATAAATGTTGTCTTGGGAAAGAACTGCTCAATGAGAGACAGAGTGGTATTGTAGAAAAGAACTTTCAAGCTTGCTGACTTCAAATCCTGATTCTGTCATTTATTAGTTGTATGACTTTAGACAATTTATTTGGCCTTTCAAGTCTCAGTAGCTTTATCTAAGAGTAGGTGAGAATACCTCATTACAGAGTATCCTGAGGCAATTCTCAACTCAACATAAGAAAAACTTATGTAGCTGTAAATCATAATATCATGATGAGATATTGTACATAAAGTACCTAACAGTGCTAGGCTTAAAATAGAAACTAAATAAATTGAATTTATCTTCATTAATACTTAATTATAAATTAGCTTTTTAGGAACATTTGTGAAAAGATCAATTTCAGATACATTCATAAATAAAATAGAAATTTAAGGTGGGTTGTAATTTTAGAATTTATAATGTTTGTCATGGGCAATTGCAGCTTCTCCAAAAAACAGAATATTATGACATATAAAGAATATACTAAAACTACAATTGTAGAATAAAGATTTGATTATAGTTATCTGATTCAATTCTTATTTTCCTACACATAAAATATGAGTTTTGTGAGGACAGGAACACACATATATATGTGTAATGTGTGTGTGTGTGTGTGTGTGTGTGTGTGTGTGTGTGTGTGTGTGTGTGTTTTACTAAGGGTTAAAACCAGGGGCATTGTACCTCCAAGATAAACCTCCAGCCCTTTTTATTTATTTATTTATTTATTTATTTATTTATTTATCTATCTATTTATTTATTTTGCGGTACTGGGGATTGAACTCAGGAGCATTCTACCTCTGAGCTATGCCCCCAGACCTATTTTTTATTCTTTTATTTTGAATGAGTCCCCTAGTTATACTTCTAGGTTAGTAATGTTGAATGAAATCCCCAAACACATTTTCTGTTTCTTAAGGTTCAGGGTATGTTGAGGAGAGAAGAGGGGTGTTTAGTCTATAATGCAAAGAGACCTCTTGTCAATGGGACTGATGACAATAGGTATCACTGAACAATTAAATGTCACGGGTTCTCAAAGCATTGATATACATGATTAAATACAAGGCATGAAGGAGAAATATTTTTATTTCAAATTCAGGTGAGATTATTAGAAATGATGTGGATTTCAAATATTACACAGTCCAACACCTACATTTTACAAATGGAAAAAAACTGAGGCCCGAAGAAGGAAAATTAATCACTCAGGATAGTTAATACCATAGTTGACCAACTTGTAGCAAATTCAGTTTTTACATCTAAATCCCTTTCCAGGGGATTTTACAGGATTTCTTCCTACTTACCAACTGTAAGTATTGTATTTTCTTTGACACTACAATAACTCATTTGTACCTAGGATGGGGGTCAATGGATTCATCAAGTTACCCATTAACAAGATTCTGAGTATGGTTGTTAATTCTGATGGTAGCTATTCTCTAATGTTACCATTTTGTTCCAGAAGCAGACAGATTGAAAGACAGGTATGCATTTACCAAGTTGTAGTGGTACATCCCTCCCACGGCATGCACTGATATCTTACTCATCTCATCGATAACAACTCACAGAACTTTTGAAAAAATTGGCACTATTAACCTAAAATTTTGAAAGGAAAACTAACTCATATAAGTCATCTACAATGTGCTTCTCTGGCAATAACTCATTAAAATACAATTATCTCTTAAGTCTGGAGGAGGGGGGGACTTACTTGTGTTGCTTCCATCAAAAATGCCAGTCACAATTTTTTACATTATTTTCCTATGACAAATCACAACTGCTTTTCTTCATAGACATTAAAAAGATGGGATAAGCCAGGCATGGTGGCACATGCTTGTAATTCCAGTACTTGGGAGGCCGAGACAGGAGGATCACAGGTTTTATCGCCAGCCTCACAACTTAGTGAGGTCCTTCACAACTTAATGAGACCCTGTTTTAAAATAAAAAATAAAATAGGGCTTGGGGTATAGCTCAGAGGCAGAATGTCCCTGAGTTCAATCCTCAGCAACACACACACACACACACACACACACACACACACACACACACACGAGATAAATTATACTTCTTTAACTCTATCATGCAAGATAACTGCATTAATAGTTGGTTAAGCTAAGAAATTTGGAGGTTTTATCATGTAAAAAACATTGAAAGATTTTGATTCAGTGTTTCTGTAATCAAAAATGAGATTCAAAAGTAATACTGTGGTAGGAGTATGGAAATGGAGAAGGGCAAGTTGTTCTGAAAATTAAATGCAAGGCTAAAATATAGTAAATGCAATGGGGAGAAAAAAAAGAGAATGGAAGCCAGGCATGGTGGCACATGCCTGTAATTCCAGCACTTGAGAAGCTGAGACCGAAGGATTGCAGGTTCAAAGCTAAGCTCAGCAACTTAGTGAAGCTTTCAACAACTTGGTGAGACCTTGATTCCAAACTAAAATAAAATAAAATAAAAAATAGGACTGGGGGTATAGCTCAGAGATAGAATGCCCCTGGATAATACACACACATACACACATACACACACACACACACACACACACACACACACACACACACACACGATGGACTATGATGCCTTGGACACGTCGTTGATAGAACTTGGTAAGTGATGGCATGTGGGTAGTGGAGGAGAGGAAGAAGCCATGCTGTTGGAGCTCTTGTTCTTGTGCTAAGTAGTAAGGGAGCTCTAAATCAAAAATGGTTATACAGTGTAGAATGTTAAGTGGAAACAAGTGAAAAGAAGGGTAAAATCACAATTGAAAATAGAGAAAAAGAAGTTATGATGATTAATTATATATCAACTTAAGTAATACTCCAGAGGCTGAGGCAGAAGGATAGAAAGTTTGAGGCCAGCTTCAACAACTTAGGGAGACCCTGCCTCAAAATCATAATAAAAAGGGCTGGAGATGTATGTCAGTAATAAGAGTGCCCCTGCGTTCAATCACCAGTACCAAGAGAAAAAAACAAAACTAAATACTATACAGCCTCTCAACTCAAGAGCTTAGCCACAGGTTGTCATGACATTTGGCCAAACATTATCCTAAGATGTCCATATGAGGGTTTCTGGATGAGATTCACATGTCAGGTGGTAGACTGAGTTAAAACAGATTTCCCTCCTAGTGTGAGTGAGCCTCCTCTATCAGCTGAAGACCTGAATAGGCAAAACCGCTATGTAAAAGGGAACATCTCCTGTCTGATTCCTTTGCGCTGAGACATCAGTCTTCATCAGACTCAGACTCAGACTGAAACATCTGCTCATCTGGGGTCTTGAACCTGCCAATTCTTCAGTTGAAACTTATACCATCAATATTCCTGGCACTCAGGCCATCAGACTTGGACTGGAATTACACATCATTGTCCTGGATCTCTAGCCTGCAGATTGCAGATCTTGGGACTCCTCTGCCTCCATAATCATGTGGGTCAATTTCTTACAATAAATCTCTAGTCTCTCGCTGCCCCCCTTCTCCTCCCTAATCACTTCTGTTCCTCTGGAGAACTATGACTAATACAATAATCAGTCATAAGAAATAGAGTATATCAAAATCAATAGACCTCAACAAAAGGTCATTTCAGATAAATGAGAAAAATCAGATGAACTGTTGAAAAATAAGATGAGCTATATTATTAAAAGAACAGACAGACCAACACAACTAGATCATTGGGTCAGATAGGAAAAGAGGTAAGAGCAGAAAAGGTTGATTAAAGTTACACAATGAGGGACTTCTGGTATATAGCTAAAGAGTTAAGAGTTCATGTAAGAAGAAAATGAAGGTTTTGAAATGGACTTAACAAAATGAAACAAAAAATGCTTATTAAAAATGCATGGGTCATCTTTACGGCTGAGTAAAATTCCATTGTGTATATATCCCATAGTTTTGTAATCCATTCATCTGTGGATGTACATCTTGGCTGCTTCCATAGTTTGGCTATTGTGAATTGAGCCGCTATAAACATAGATACACATGCATTGTTCTGATAGTTTGGTTTCCATTCTTTTGGGTATATATCCAGTAGTGGTATTGCTGGGTCATATGGTAGGTTCACTCCCATTCATCTGAGGATCCTCCATACTGTTTTCCACAGTGGTTGCACAAGTTTGCACTCCCACCAACAATGCATTAGGGTTCCCACTTCTCCACACCCTCGCCAGCATGTGTTGTTGTTCGTGTTTTTTATGATTGCCATTCTGACTGGAGTTAGGTGAAATCTCAGGGTAGTTTTGATTTGCATCTCCCTGATGAATGGATTACAAAACTATGGGATATATACACAATGGAATTTTACTCAGCCATAAAGAAGAACAAAATCATGTTCTTTGCAGGGAAATGGATGCAACTGGAAAACATTATGTTAAGTGAGATTAGCCAGTCACAAAGAGTAAAGAAGCATATGTTCTCCCTAATATGCAGATGTTAGGGAGAAGATGGGGCATAAGAGGGTCCCCAGATGAAAAAGTAGAGACCCTCGATAAACAAAGAAGTTGATTTAACCGAAGGGAATGGACGGGGTGGGGGGGGAGGGCATCCTAAGGCACATGATATACTTACACAATGATATCAAGATCACTCACTGAACTGAACTTGAGAGGGAGGGAGGGCGAGGGAGCGGGGTGGGAATTGGGGAAAGGGTCAGATGAAAAATGTGTGCACATTTGTCTTTATCAATTTGTACCTAACAAAAATGTATATATATACAAAGCACGAATTATTACAATAAAAATTTAAAAAATGCATGGGTCAAAAAGGAAGTCTCAGGAGAAATTCTAAAATATTTGTAATCAAATGGAAATGAAAACACAACTTGTCAAATTGGTTGGATGCAATGAAAGTAGCACTTAAAATGAAATTTAGAGCATTGAATGCATGTATTAGAAAAAACATTTATAATTAATAATATAACTTTTACATTTGGAAACTAGAAAAAGAAGAGCAAACTGAATATAAAGTAATCAGATGAAAAGAAGAAATTCACTGCCAAAACAAACCTAAAATAAAAAAAATGGGCAAGTGAACTGAATAGACACTTCACAAAAGAAGAAATACAAATGGTGGATAAGTATATGAAAAAATGTTCAACATCATTAGCAATCAGAGAGATGCAAATCAAAGCTACCTTGAGATTTTACCGAACCCCAATTAGAATGGAAATCATTAAAAACACAAACAATAATAAATACTGATGAGGATGTGTAGAAGTAGGTAGTCTGATACATTGTTGGTGGGATTGCAAATTAGTGCAACCACTTTAGAAAACAGTGTGGAGGGTCCTCAGCAGAATGAGAATGGATCTAGCATATGATCCAGTAGACCACTCCTGGGTATCTACCCAAAAGAATTGAAATCAGTCTACCATAGTAATGCATGCATATCTATGTTTATAGCTACACAATTCATAATTGACAAACTATGGAACCAGGTGAGATGTCCATCAACAGATGAATGGATTACAAAAATACGGGATATATAAACAATGGAATTCTATTCAGCCAAAAAGACCAGAATTATGTCATTTGCAGGGAAATGGATGGAACTGGAGAATAGTATATAAGTGAAATTACTCAGTCACATAAAGTGGAAGGTCATATGTTCTCCCTGATATGCAGAAGTTAGGGAGAAATTGGGAGATGATAAAAGTCTCTATCACAGATTTGTTGCATGGAACAATTAGTTAATTCTTCTCAAGCTCGAGAACAGTGCATGGCAGGACATATTTGTTATTGTGATCAATGGGTAATTACCACTTAGTGTGCCTTCCTTTTTCAAAGTTCAAATTTCCTCAACAGAGCAGCAAAACTAGACCATGCATAGCCTTTTTTTTTTTTTTTTTTTTTTTGATACTGGAGCTTGAATTGAGGGGTGTTTTACACTCCCAGCCCTATTTTATTTTTTGTTTTGAAACAGGGCCTCACTAAGTTTCTGAGGGCCTTGCTACGTTGCTGAGGCTGGCCTCAAACTTGAGATCCTCTTGTCTCAGCCTCCCAAGTAGTGGTGGTGTGTGTGTGTGTGTGTGTGTATGTGTGTGTGTGTGAAAAAGGGGCTTGAATCCAGGGTCATTCTATTCTGAGCTACACCCCCAGTCCTATTTTTTATTCTTTATTTTGAAACAACATCTCACTAAGTTGCAGAGGACCTCACTAAGTAGATGAGGCTGGCCTTGAACTTGGAATCCTCCTGTCTCAGCCTCCTAAGTACTGGGATTACAGGCATGCACCACCACACCTGGCTGACTGTATAGTCTTATTGGGCCATTGAGAAGTTCAGTCTGCTTCACTTGCCTCAGGGATTTCGCTTTCCCAGATCCACGTTGTGCTTTGGGGCCAGTACGCTATTCTCAGTGTGACTCACCACCACCAGCAGTCAGAAAAACAGACTGTTAGCGATAGGTCTGACAATATGCTCGCTGGAATGCAATCATTGCCTTCCCTACTGTAACAAGCTTAAAAATACCTGGTCCTTGTGGTCTCCAGAAGTCTCCACACGTGATCCAAGCTCAACAGAAACCAGTGATCACAGTTCATTATCACATGGAGCGCTATTCCCAAAATAATCCAGGGCAAGTGGAGGCCCATCCAACATCAACAGGGCACTCTGCATTCCACTGGGCTTAGAATTTTAAAAGTGTTTCTGTTTTGAATTTCAGAAACCTCATGTCAGAATTGAAACCAGGCTGCAAAAGAGAACATACTTATAGGGTGGGGGTTGTTTAGGAATCTGAGATCTAGGGGAAAAAGGGCATTGGTTCTACTCTAGTCTTTACTACCTTGGTGGGAATTCCCCACACCTTTGTTGAGATCATACTAATTCCAGAGCTAAGCTGTTGTGAGCATAAATAAGGCTATTCACATGAAACATTCTGAGCAGAAGTCACCTCGTAGTACCTGCTCAATTAATGCTAATCATTGCTTATCAACTGTAAATGTAGCAAGTTTAAATGTTTCTGTATGTTAGTACACACACACACACACACACTCACACTCACACACATAAATCATAGTATGGTCTCAGGCACATTTTGGTAATATAATGAGACCTCCAAGAAATGAATGAAATGTACCCATAATAGCTTAATGATTCCTCACCTATATATGCAAAAATGCTATCAAGTTGCTACAATGTAAATGTGACATGTGAAATTGAAAATACAAGGATAAGTCAGTCTTGTGTCCAAAGTAATATACATTCTAACAGGGAGGAGTAATAATAACAAGTATTGAATACTAACTCAGTCCTAGGCACTGTGATGTGAACTCACTCATCATATTTTCATCACAGGCTTATGAAGTAGGCCCTGTTAGTCTCCTCATTGCACAGTCAAGGAAACTGAAATAGAGAGTTTAAGTGACTGCCCCAGGCTACCCAGTTAGAAACAAACTGGTGGATCTGGGATTCAAACCACAAGTAGTCTGGCCAAAGACCTCCCCCCTCTACCTTTCTGCAGCATTAGGGATGGATCCCAGGCCCTCACACATGCTAGGCAAGCCCTCTACCACGGAGTCACAGCCCCAGCCCACATCTTACTCTTTACCAGTATATTATACAATATAGTACTTAACGAAAATTAATCTAAAAATATGCACAAGACAAAAAGAAGAGGAAGGATTATGGAGATAAGGAGATTAGATACTGAAATGATTCTGATAGAAAGTAACAAAGGCCAGAAATTCACACTGGCCATGAAACCAGAGATCGAGTAATAAATTTAGGAGACAGTGGAGAGAAGAAGCTAACAGGACTTGACCACATGTGGTGAGCCCAGGAAGTTTACAGGAAATGCTGGAATTCTAGTAACAGAAACTGGTGGATGCCCCTTGAATAAGGTAAGAGCTGTCATTTCTCTAAAGTCTGTGATGCAGTCTGTGGCTCCTCTGACCATCCGGAGGCTTTTAATCTCCAGATTTATCCACTGAAATTTTTCAAATGACATTTTCAAACCTAATAGCTTAACTTCCTTCAAATAATAACATAAAATGTGGACAATTTCACAGTTTTACCCTAGTATGTCTTCTAAGAGAAAAACCATTGTTTTGCCAGAGTCTGTGACTCATGCCTGTAATTCCGGTTTTTTGGAGGCTGAGGTAGCACTTAGCAAGACCCTATTTCAAAGTTTTTAAAATCTTGGGGTGTATATGAGAAGTATAGTGACCCTGGTTTTTAATCTCCAATGCCACAATAAAAAGAAAAAAATTAATAACTGCAAACTTAGAATTATAAAATCCATCGCTAAGCTATTAAGCATAAGAACCCAAAGAGACAATTCACAGAATGACCACACGATGGCAGCAGAGCACAGCGGAAAGCCACATGAGCCGCAGGCCCTAGAGGGCGCCTCCCGCCGCAGACCCTTGGGTTTCCTGTATATGCAACTCATACATATTAGTCAGCAGCTCTCACACTAATAACACCATCTCCACATAGCACCTCACACTTACAGAACTCCCACTGATATTCATGTGCTCCTTTCTGCCAGTCTGAAGCCGGCAGGATCCTGGCGTTTGGGAGGACAGGAGCAGAAATGCTTCAGAGACTCCAAGGTAAAACAAATCTCAAAGCGTTGGCATTGTTTCTGTTCAGATGTGCTACAGAGAAAAGACACTCTGAATTGGGGTACTGTTCCTTCAAATCCAGTGGGGAAAACTCTAAGATGTTTGGATAGAAATGAAAATGCATTTTAAGGAATCACGAATTACAAGGAATTCCTCACCAAAATTATAGCGAAAGGGTTTTCATTAAAACAAAAACAGAGACTAAAAATTTTCTCAGAGTATTATAGAAAGCTTAGTTGGAAATAAATCTGCCCAGCTGTGTGTGTGTGGGGGGGAGTCTTTAACCTTTCAGTGGTGTCTGCATTAGTTTCTTTTGGCCGCTGTAACAAATGACTGCAAACTTGGGGACTTGAAACACCTGATATGAGCTGGGTGGGGTAGTGCACATCTGTCATTTCGGTATTTGGGAGGCTGAGACAGGAGGATCGCAGGTTTGAGGCCAGTGCACTATAATTTAGGGAGACCCTGTTTCAAAACAAAAATAAAATAAAAAGGGCTGGGGTGTAACTCAAAGATAGGATGCCCCTGGGTTCAATCCCCAGTACCAGACACACACACACACACACACACACACACACACACACACACACGCAACACCTTTTATGGAGGCCCAATATTTTCAATCAAGAGGTCCACAAGGCTGTGCCCCCTCCAAAAGCTCTAGGGAAACATCCTCCCTCGCCTCTTCAGCTTCTGAGACTCCAGGCCTTCGTTGGCAGGTGGTGCATAACTGCAGTCTCTGCTTCCATCTTTTCATGGCCTTCTCCTCTATGTGTCTCTTACAAGGACATCTTTCATTTGATTTAGCCCCTCCCCAAATAACACGGGAGGATCTCACCTGGAGAATTACATCTGAAAAGATCCTTCTTCTGAATAAGATGGCAGTCACGGGGAGCAGGGTTAGGCCATGGGCATGTGTTTGGGGAGTCTACCACTCAACTCACTGCAATGCTCTCGTGACTTTCACTTCACCTGCATGCGGGGAGCTCACACATTTGCATACCATGGTCCACTGACCTTAAAATGTTATCAGATGTTAAGAAAAATAATATGTGATTTCTGCAGCGGATTCTGACACCGCCTTGCTGTGTCACCTGTGTCCTCTCCCTGGGAGCAGTCCTCCTGTCTGTAAAATTAGAAAGTTAGACCAGCCAGTTGTCACAACGTCAAAAAGCATGCTGGGACTGAAAGAGAGTGTAGAATGTGCTGGCTTCAGAGAACTGAGTGCATTTATATCTCATACCAATCACTTGCCATATTACAGTGGAACTGCTTGTCTTATCTCCCTTTCTAGATTTAAGAGTGCATTTGATTATTTTTACTCTTTATTAAATACCACTTTTGTGGAAATACTATTCTATATTCTGAGAATATAAAAATAGCAACATTCTGAATCTTCCTTTCGGGGAGCCCACATCCCAACAGGAGAGTCAGATACATAATATTGCCACTGAGATCTAGTGTTCAAGTGCCAACGAGAGCTCTTCTGTACCCAGGAGCATGGAGTCCAAAGGACCCGCCTGGGCTGGGGGGTGGACACAGGAGTAAGGAAATCTTTCACAGAGGACACTCTTCAGCTGGTTTTCAATGGCTGATAAGTGTCATCAGCTCAGCAAGAGAAGAGAGAACAGTACGTGAAGAGAAGTTGTGATGTGTAAGGATGCTGAGATGTCAAACAGCAAGTGGATAGGTGCCTTGGAGTAAATGTGTGCCAATGACAGGAAGAGCAAAGACCTGGCATGGAAAGATGGCCATTAACTGAACACTTGCTTGGTGCCAAACCCATGCCACATGCCTTCTACGCTGTAAAATTCTCCTCATAGCCTTTGAGGCAGAGTGTGTGTTTAGGCAAAGCTGTGCTTGTGGTGACAGGCAACCCCCAAATCTCAGAGTGTTTATTTCTCATCCACACATCGTCTTTGGTAGATCTGGGTAATCCTCAGGGCAGCTGTCTTCTGCAGGTTGGCTCAACATTGCCTCCTTAATTTTTATGGCACCTTCGACATCAGTATCTTCACATTCATCAAAGAACCTGTAGCATGAACTGAGTGCGTCCACACAGAAGCGCTGGCACACTACTTCTGCTTACATTTCTTTGGCTAAGCAAGTCACTCGGGCACACCTAACTTTAAGGGAAATATAGTGTCCAGAATTGGAGGGAAAGCAGGTATGAAGGATGAAGGACATGAAGTAAGGCTTACCACAGGGAGCCACCATGATTATTCTCCTTTTCTTACAGAGGAGGAAATCAAGACACAGAGAAAACATCCAAGGTCACATGCCTGGTAAGTGGCATGTGGATTTGAACTCAAATCTGATCCCAGATCCTACACTTTCTTCACTGAGAAATGCATGTGCCACACCAGTGAGTTTGTACTTCATCCTAGAGGTAACAGAACTTTACTGGAATGTGTAATAAGGAGAGCAAAACTCACATTTGCAAGTAGAAATGCATGTGTAAAATACAGATTGGAGTGAGACAGGACAGGATATGAGGACAGAAGAGCTGCTATGAGGTTTTCAGAAGGGAAATGACATGGCCTTAAACTGGGTAGTACCAGTGAGGAGGATGAGGACACAGTTGATCCAAAGACTACGGAGCTTGTAATAAATAATCGGCTATAAAGAATGGAGAAAAGGGAAAGAGGGACAGAATGTAATGAGCAGAGGCCAAGCTTGGGCAACTAGGAGGGCAGAAGTCATGTTTTCCAAGACAGGGATGTAAGACAAGCATCCGGTTAGTAGTGTTTATTCACTTTTGTTTTCAGTGGGGAGAGGGCCATGGGTCTTTCAGATTTGAACATTGTGAATTTGAGTTGTCCATGGAAATGCAAGTTGAGAACCCCAGCAAGCATTTAGCAGGCATATGTAGATTAAGTTTATTTTTTAAAAAAAGTTTTTGCTTGGTGTGGTGGTACACACCTGTATTTCCAGTACTTGGGAGGCTGAGACAGGAGGATCACAGGTTCAAGGGCAGCTTCAGTAATGTAGTAAGACTCTCAACAACCTAGTGAGACACTGTTTCAAAACAAAAAAATTAAAAGGGCTGGGGGTATAGCTCAGAGTAGAATGCCCTCGGCCTCAATTCCTAACACCAAAAAAAAAAAAAGTTTTAGTTATAGATAAATATGTATGGGGAAATATGCAAATGTGAAGGTGCAAATCATATAATTGGTGAAATTTCCACGAGAGAGAGAGAAGTGAAGAATGGAGACAGCTCCGGCGTATGAAGCTTACAGTGCACCTGAAGTTAGGGACTTCATGGTCTCTCAGCCAACTTAAGGACTGAATGAAAAAAAAAAAAAAAAAAAAACCCAAATACAGTTAGTTAGATTATGAAGCAGAAAACACACATACTACAGTGTACACCATCTGGAAATAAGTTTAAAATCCACAATAATCATAGTCTCATATTGTCTACATCACATCTAGTAGGTACAGGTCCCCAAACTTCACAATCCTAGAAATCAACACTCACATGCAAAGACATATACATCACTGTTCTCTTTTCATAAAATATTGTTGGTTTTATTATTATAGTTGATAAAATATTACTTTTGGTTTTAGCTTATTACCAAAAGAATATATGTTCACTGCAAGCAATAGCAAAAATACATGTAAGAAAAAGAAAGTAACACTGCTTATAATCGCAGCACATGCCTTCTCAATAACTGTTCTCAACTGGAAGAGCCTTTTGGCATTCACCCCGGGAAGACTGGGAAGGGGACGACTGCAGGAAAGAGGGAGGACCAGACAGGGAGTTCTATTCATTTAGGGTTCCATGGTTCCATTAACCTCCCCATGCTTCAGAGCGTCTCCACACCTTCCAAATTAGTCTCCACTTTCACTTTTACCATTGGAAAAAAAAAAAAAAAAAGAACGTAGCTTATTAACCACACATAAACATCTCCCACTAAACTGCTCCGAAGCTATTACCGTTGTTATCACAATTAATGGACTGTCTGGGTCAAAGGCGAAATCCTTCCTGTGGGAAAGGCAGCGACTCCATGCAGTTGTTTTCTGTGCAGAAAGGGAGGTATTCTGGAAAGTCACTCTTTCTGCAAACATCTTGGCCTGTGAAATCTGCCCAAAAAAGAGCTGATCATATGCCTGTTATCCCAAAATAGCACCTTCCTCCATTATGCCGAGGTTCAGCGCAAAACTGACTCATGCAGCTCCGGGATCGCAGCCAGAGCGTGGAGTGCAGGAGTAGAGCCACAGCAACAGGCGGGCAGGAGGTGCAGGACAGAGAGACCGCGCAGGGGACCCAGCGCCCTGGCCAGTATTCTACCAACACTGTGAGCCCTCTCATCATTCATTCATTCCTTCATTCATTCATCTTTGTGGTGCTGGGGATAAAACCCAGGGCCGTTCTACCCATAGCCCCCAGTACCATAGTTTTTATTTTGAAACAAGATCTCACTAAGTTACCGAGGGCCTCCCTAAATTGCTGAAGTTGGCCACGAACTGTCAGTTCTCCCATCTCAGCCTCCCAAATACTGGGATTACAGGTGTGCACCGCCATGTCTGAGTGACTATCATCTTATTAGAGGGTAGTAACTTCACGGGGCTCTCTGGGCCTCATTCAAAGCATGGGTCATATTCAGACTGACCTTTTGAATCCCCCCTCCTTGGGTTGAGGTTTCTTCCTCAGGGCAGCACTTGTTCCTCCCAAATCAAAGCTACTTCTTCCACACCCAAAGCCAGGCCACCTTCCTCTCAGTGCCCCGGTAACAATCTGGGTGCTCAACACGCCAACCTCAGGTACCCACACCTCCTAGTGGGACCACACAGAGCACCAGGATTCCTTCCCACTACTCAGAAAGTTTGTATAGCTCAAAAGTCCTAGCGCTATTGACTTTACATCATGGTGATAATATATGGTGCTAGCAATCCTCAATATTTCCTAGTTATCCGCAGTGGCTAGTGTGTGATGGACACTTTCCTGAATGAGTAAGTAAACATACCCAGGGTGTGATAGGAAACTAGGCTTCATCATGAACCCTCACAAATAGTATTCTAGATTCTGGATGGAAGCAATTATTAATACATCTTCTATTTTTCTTGGTCCTTGCTTTTCATTTCTTTTTAAAAGGGAGCTTTTAGTTACAGAAAATGAGCTCCTTCTCTTCTTCCATCTTCCCAGACCATAAACCAACAAGATTCTCTAAAGGGTTGTTGGTCTTCAACACTTAGTTTCTTCTGAGTCCCCTGAGAACTCTTCCTTATGCCCAGCTGAGAGGCTCTTGCAGCGGGGGTGGGGGGTACACAATGATCATGCCCAGATTCAAGCTCTACATACCCTTGGCTGTTTAATGATGATGATGAGCATGTGGATGATTAAGGAGACAACAAATGGCCATTAAAACAAATCAAGAGGACACAGTAAAGGGAAGTATGCCACAGAAATTTATATAATGACCAAAAAATCCCAAGAGATGCAAAGGTGGCATAGATGGTACTTTAGTCCTGTATTAAAACCAAGGATTGGATGCTAACATTATACACAGTGAATGCTACTTATTGGGACTAAATGCTCAGTGACATAATGCTACACATTAGCCTTTTAGGTCATTTAAAAATTATCTGCTAGACTATCTAAATAAGAGGTACAAAAGCACCCAGTAGCCATTCACAACAATCACACCTACAATTCCAGATCTAATGAAAATTGGAAATGTGGGAGGAGTAGCCGTCATCACAGTGCCACTTAATACAACATTTCAGAGCCTATGGAGAAAGTATTAGGGACCAATTGGGATCATACTCCAAACCTTGGGAACATTTTATCAATGGGAGAGGGAGAGGGAGAGAGAGAGAATGAGAGAGAAGGAAGAGAAAGATCTAGTTCTAGGAATGAAGTAGTATTTAAGAAAGGTGTATTTGGCACTTGAGTCATCCAAGGTTAGAATGATGAGCAAAGATTTATGCTACAGAGTCTCATTCTGCATTTGGTGGCTAAATCTAGGAAGGTGATTTTGAGAAGAGTCTCTCTTCCCACAGGGCCAGTCTTCTCAAATACATATGTAACACACTTTTGGGTTACTAGAGTAAGTGGTGGCGGTGACACCTTGCATCTTTTTTTAAAAATAAAGGCATAGTTCATGTATCTGTGACGATTAATCTCATGTAACAATTTTTATTTTTATACTTTTATCAATGCATTATGAGTATACATCATACTGAGGTATAGAGGGGAATATGCATGTGCACAACACTTGAAGCATTTCACTCCAGCCCTCTCATCCCCCTCCCCCCTTCCCCATACACGTCCTTAAGATTGGCATTGCTAATTTCATGTATGTACAAAGCATTATTTAAACTGTTATCTTCTTTATGTCTCTTTCCCCCTCCCCCTCCTTTATGCCACCTCCATCGCTCCACTGGAATCTCTACTCCTTTATCCACCATCTCTTTTATTTCCCAATTGCTCTCTAGCTTCCGCATATGAGGAAAAAACACAGCTATTTGCTTTTTGAGACGGGCTAATCTTGCCTAGCATAATATCCTCAAGTTCCCCCCATTTTCCTGAAAAGGCTGTGAATTGCCCAGATATTTGGTCAAACATTATTCTAGGTGATTATGGGAGGGAGTTGTTGGATGAGACTGTGATTTAAATCAGTAAGCTGAATGGAGCAGATTGTTCCCTATAATATGGGTGGGCCTCATCCAATCAGTTGAAGGTCTGAATAGAACAAATGGCTGACACCCCTTGAATAAGAGAGAATTTATTGCCCTGTGGCCCTTGTACTGGAATAGTGGTTTCTTCTGGTCCTACAGCAGCCTGCCAGCCTTAAAACTTAAATGAGACATCAGCTCTGTACACTTTAGACTAGCCAACCTCTGTACAAGGTACAATTTTATATATATTTATATATATATTTATATATTTATATATATCTCCTATTGGGTCTATTCCTTGGAGAATTTGACAAGACAATACTTACTACTTCATACTGGCCATAAGAGAAAATAAAACCCAACCAAATTTGGATGTCCAAAGAATATGTGTGTGTGTGTATGTATATATACACACACATATATACATACATACATACACACACACATACAACATACCACACCAAAAATTATATATATATTATATATATATGATCACATTTAATGTGTATATGTATATCAAATAAATAGGGCAAAAATTATAATGTGCAAAGATGCACAAAATAAATAGAGCAGGAAGGCATTTTAAAGGGTCTGAGTTTACAAATGTCGGCACATTTTCTGTGTTGTGTCAGCAACATCTCATTGGCATCATATCTATGTTCCTCTTCTTCATCAGCAAATGTCACTTAGTCTTCACTTGACTCTGGAGCGAAAGTACAATGATAGGCTTACCCCAGGTACCCAGCTCTCCACCTGAAGCGGGGGCCTGATGGAGGATGCGGGGAGGGAGGGAGGGACAATATCTGTTTGTCCAGATTAAACTTACTTTGGGTCCATAAAACTCGAGGGCCCATTATGCTGCTTTGGGCAGGGACCCCACATGGAGGCAGGGACAGGGGACTCTTGTGCTTTGATGACTTCTCTGCAGTGAAGTATTCTACCTGCTGCTCATAATCCACAACACTAAATCTCATGGGAGTTCGAAAGTTAGCAAGTAAGTAGTGCTTGCTTTGAACATGGGGAAGCCAAGCCTTAGAGACGGAAAACATTCCATCTGTGCCTCATAGCAGTCAGTAACGGATCTGTGAAGCCCCATATACTAAAGACAGAACTCTCGGCTTGCCTTTAGGATTGAGAAGCAACAGCTGTGGTTGGGTGCCTCAGCAACATCCTCTAGGTCTGCCCTTTACCACAGACAATTTTGCTCAAAGTACATGAGCCCCAAACAAGCCCCCAGACCTCTGGCTAGCACTGTCTGTTTTGATAATACTTGCTCCACTCAAAGCCAGCTTAATGCAATCCCATGCTAGGGAGAAGATGGGGCATAGGAGGGTCTCCAGATGAAAAGGAGAGATCCTCGATAAGCAAAGAAGTTGATTTAATTGTAGTGGACGCATGGGGCAGAGGGACGCCCTAAGGCACATGATGTACTTACACAGTCATATCAAGGTCACTCACTGAAGTGAACCTGAGGGGGAGGGAGGGGGAAGGAACGGGGTGGGAATTGGGGAAGGAGTCAAATGAGAATTGTGTGCAAATATGTTGTTAACAACTTGTACTTAACAAAGATGTATTCTATATTGCACGAATTACTACAATAAAAAAAAAGAAATGATAAATGTTTGAGGAGATAGATATATTTCCCCTGATTTAAATGTTACAGAATGTTTACATGTCACATCATGTGGTATCCCATAAATATGTATAATTTTTATTTCTCATGCATTTTTTAATTCTTAAATTTTTTTAAAAGCGATCAAGGCATTGGCTCCTTCCTAACACACTGAGTTTTGTAGTAGAGGACTTTTGCTTAGCCATCACCCACAATACAGTGGAAGAACTCACTCAGTAACACGGGAGGGAGGAAAGAGGAGGGAGGAGGGAGGAGAAAGAGGGAGGAGGGAAGAGGGAGGGAGAAAGAGGGAGGGGTGGAGAAGGAGGAAGAGTATATCTATCTTTGTTTTCCCTTTTTCTTTTGTTAGGTCCACTTTATCCATTGGTTTTCCTTTGGTAGCTTTTCTTGAGCCTAGTTTCTTTCTCATCTTGAGCCTAGAACTTTAAAAAAAATCTACTCTGGATCTCATTCCTAAGTGATTGGTCCAGTGATAGCTGTTTCTCACACACACACACACACACACACACACACACACACACCCCGCCCCTAAAAATTACACATGGGATGATTTAAACTTATATCTGAAACACCTAGCTGCCACTGTTTGGGTACTTAATATATTGTCATTATCATGTTAATATTGTTGTTTCTACTATAAGGCTATAGAAGTTCCCTGGAAACAAACTAAGACTTTCTACCATCAATAGATTTGTTTTTCATAATGGACAATTTTAGAACTGCACTCTCACCATCCAAACAACCTTTGATTTAAATTATCAGACATATTGTCGGACCCCTGAGGGAGAGGGGCAAGTCATGGCTGGACATTAACAAATCCTTGGGGAATGTGGCAGTTGCATCAGGCTCGGTGTCCAGCCCCTTAATGCAACTTTTTCTCTGCTTAAAAAAGAAGAAGAAAAAAAAAAAAAAGCTGAAGAATCAGTGTTGCCTTTGGGTTAGAAAAATAAAGCACAGGGAGAAAGCAATCTTTTCCAGTTCACCGTCCCATTGCCACTGCACAGCCACTGTGCTTAACCAAGGCAAGGACATGTCCCTGTGTTACAGACAAGAGAAGAAGGTAGGGTGCCATTAGAATAACTGACTCTAAGCCTCGCACATTTCCCAGCTCTCAGACATGCAAGAAAAAGATGAGGTGAGGGAGTGCTGTGTGACTCAAAGTAGAGTTACATCTTTCAAAGGTACTAAGGGGAAACCAGATTAGTGTTTTATTTGATTCCTATGGCCTCTGCTTATAAAAAGAGGATGATTAAGTAAGTCACAATTAAATCAATCAGAATTAGGAATATTTATTGACATGGAAAAATGTCAATGTTTCAATATTAAGTTAGAAAAGCAGGAAAAAATACCAACTTTTTAGTCCCAAATCTGTTAGGTAGCAGGGAAAGAGAGAGAAATATACAAAAATATTAATGGTGGCTATGTCCTTTCTGGTGTTGAGATTATAAATGGCTATGGGTTTCTTTACTGTTTTGTATATTTTCCGATTTTGAACTATGAGCATATATTATCTTCCTCAATACAAGTAAAAGAATTATTCCTGAAATGAACAAAAGGTTCAGGGAGTCATTGTGCATGATTTCCTAAATATTTGGCCCACTCTACTACCATATTCAATTCAGCAGCAAACCCTTCACAAAGGGTATTTACAACAAGATGGAAACACGATTCTGCCAGATTTACCTGGAATGCTGTGTGCATTTTGGCAGCACTGGAGAGCTGTAGCTGGAACGGACTTAGAAAGAAGCTGGGACAGATAACAAAGGAAGAGGAAATCTTGCCATATGGCACAGAGGAACTCACTAAAAAATTAGGACTTTGAAATGGAGATCAGTTAAGACTAAGAAGATATTATGGAGGTATATAAAATAAGCTGACATTACATAGATAAATGTCTGGGCCCCGTTAGGTTTAAATGTATCTAATAACAATAATTCACTTCTATAATCTCACAATGAGTAATGGCAAATGAACGGAGTCCTGGCAAAGAGTAGGAAGGGCCTGAACTGAGTGTGGTTTACAGGTTGAATAACCATGATACTAGTATAGGGTTGTTAGGTGAAGCCTGGAGAGGGTGATTCAATTAAAAATAAACCAGACAGGGCTAGGAGGTGGCTCAGTGGTAGGGCATGTGCTTTGCGTGCACAAGGATCTAATTTCAATCCCCAATACATACATACATACACACACACACACACACACACACACACACACACACACACACAGTCATTTTTTTAATGAAAAGTAGTAACTACCTGGCAGCAAATAAATAAATGGGCAGGCAGATAGCAGGTCTCTGGTAAGAAGGGGTATGAGAGGGAGGGTATTTGAAAATAACAACATTGCGCAATTACCTCATAAAGGATAGTCCTGTTCTCTATAGCAACAAAATAAATCTTTTTGGTACATTGTCTGAGATAGAAATTCAGATTCTGATTACCTTTATCATATCAGAATAACACCAAATAAGTAATAATAAAGCAAACAGTTTTGTTTATATAGAAATTAAGATACACTATAAGATGTACCAGAAAATGTTCTAAATACTTTTTTTTTTTTTTGGTACTGGGGATTGAATCCAGGAGCAATATACTTCTGAGCTACACCCACAGCCCTTTTTAAAAAAAATTTTAATTTTGAAACAAGGTCTTGCTGAAGAGGTCCTTGAACCTATGACCCTCTTGTCTCGGCCTCTTAAGTATTGAACTTACAGTTGTGAGCCACCATGTCTAGCATGTTATAAATACTTTAAATATATTAACTAATTTGTATTCCCAAACTTCCCTGTCAATAGGTAATATTGTTATTCTCCCCGATCCTCCTTTTTACTGGCAAGGGAACTGAAACAGAAAAAGGTTGAGTGGTTTTCCAAAGGCCACACAGCTAGGAAGTCGTGGAGACATGATGTGAATTCAAACCTCCTGGCTCCAGAATCTTAACCTTCTACTATCTTTCAAGGGAAAACAATGTGCATACCTATGCACATTTTCAAATCTCACTACTTGCTCTTATTCTTAATATCACAATGGTTTTTGCTCTTAAGCTATATTTCTCAGCAGAAAAGTGTCTTCACCTTTTGTCCTCCTTAATCCCCCTACTTTGCCCCATAATACCTGATACTGTCAGAACCACACAATACTCTTCTGCAATGACATATCTAATGTTTATATGCCTGATGTTCAAATTTCTTCCCAAAATACTACCCTCTTCACTCAAATTGTCAACTGAAGAGAAAGAAGAACAATTCTCTGGATAGTTAATAAGAAAATAAGAAGAACTGGGTCACCATATGTGAAATGCTTCAGGGATTTGATTTTAGCTTTCCTATCATTGCAAAGTGAGTAAGCTCATATTATTCCCACCTGCAAAGGAACAGCCTTCATGAACTACATTTTCATTGCATAGACACACACATCCACTTTCTATAAGAATGTTCAGGCCATCTGCTCACATTTAAAAATATAAATTGAAGACCTCCCACGCTGCCTTGGTTTGTAAAATGTCTATCACCAAATCTTCATTCCAACATTCCTTTAAGTCTACGGCTTCATTTCTTTCCCTTATCTTTCATTGCTTCTCACTAGTTCTCCTTCCGCACCTTATGTTCATTATTAAGGTTTTCTAAAGTAGACAATGATCTTTAGAGAGTAAGGTTCCAATATTGCACCCATCTATGATGTATCTTCATTTTGAGGAAAAGTTTTGCTATATGGGAAAAAAAAAAAATTTGCAGTCTGTTACCAGGCCTGTTTCCAAAAAGGAAAACTGGGATCTCTTCAATGTATAAGACTTGATTACAACAATCATGAAAGATAACCATACTATTTTCCAAAGTGGCTATACTAATTAACATTCCCACCAACAGTGTATTAGAATTCCCCTTTCTCTGCATCCTCATAAGCATTTATTATTTTTTGTCTTTTTGATAGTAGCCATTCTTTTTTTTTTCCTTGTAGTGTTAGGAATTGAAACTAGGAGCATTCTACCACTGAGCTACATCCCCAGTCCTATTTTTCAAATTTCTTATTTGGAAACAAACAAGGTCTTGCTAAGGTTCTGAGAACCTCGCTAAATTGCTAAGACTAACCTCAAACCTCCATCCTCCTGTCTCAGCCTCCCAAATACTGTGATTACAGGCCTGCGCCACCACGCCCAGCTTGATAGTAGTCATTCTAACTGGGATGAGATATTTCATTGATTTGATCATTGTATATTGTATGCATATATACAATTATTATACTGTACTCCATAAATATATACAAAGATCATGTAAATTAAAAAAAAAACACTGGCATGCAAATGAACGGGATATTAAAGGGATAACCTTGAGAAATACAAACAAGATAAAGTTGTGCGGACCACTCATACCTATTCAAAGATCATTCCCTAACTATCTGTCTAAGAGTCAGTGGAGATACTTGTTAAAGAAGCATCTCCTCTGTCTCCATGGAAATGTCATCTCAAGGGGTAGGATCAGGACACACAAATACTGTGTCCTTTTTGCTAGGAACCACATTCTATTCTCCTGAGAGCTTCAGGGTCTGTGTTCGCTAATTCATTCTTTCTTCTATCCATTTACTCATTCATTAATTCGACTTGCTTTTCCTGAGTGCCATTTGCTGGCACTCTCACAGACAGACAACATAGGAACAGAGAGATGACAGATGGCGCTCTCTGACCTCAGGAAGTGGAATTTGGGGAGGGAAGAAGTCCAGTACTGGGTCTTCTGATTTCCAACTCAGTGCTTCCTCTTCTCTTTTTGAAAAATCTGAAACATGATGCTGTAGACTTTCTCTTTATTTGTTCATTTATTTACTTTTGTGAAACCCTCGATATAAAATCATATACAATGATGTATTTAAAATTTCAAACAGCATGCCACCTCCCTGACTGCAGAGGTGATCACTAATGTATGGCATTAGAACAAGATACTAGAATTTGTTCTGAGTCAAGAATTCTGCCTTTTGCTAAAGTTACAGAAACCTTTATTTATTTTTTTAAATGGGATCTCACTAAGTTACGGAGGGCCTCACTAGGTAGCTGAGGCTGGCTGCAAACCCGGATCCTCCGGTCTCAGCCTCCCAAATGCTGGGATTACAAGCCTTCGCCACCATGCCCGGCTTAATATATATTTTTAAAAATAGAAAATAACAGTATATACAAAATGTCAAGAATGTTAACTGAGCAATTGGACATCCTAAACTTCCTTGATTTTGTTACTCTCTCTTTAATCAAGGTCAATCTTTGAATGTCTTGTCTCCTTGCTGAAACACTCAACTCCCACTACCTATTCTTTCTTTCATTTGAAGAAGTCTGACTTATCGCTCAGGTGTCATTACCATTCCACAGCTTCCACTTGCCAGGCACCCCTGCCAGGTGTTAACTTTGCGCCCTGCACCTTGACCATCCTACCACTCATCACACACTGTATTTCAATTGTTATTTCACTTACCCAAGAGATAGTAAGCTCTTGGAAGATCTCCACTGTGTCTCTCCTTCTTTAATCTATGGTATTCATATCAAACACATTGCACTGACACATGGTTTATATTTTAAAAGACATTTATAGAAAGAGTAAATAGTTTTATTTGTCATTGGGTTTTTGGATTATACATATTTTCCTCAATAAACATTTATTTCTTTTTCATGTAAAAAAAGATGAATGTTGTTATTGCCTGAAATTTTTCTTTAAAATGTAAATGAAAATGTTTTAGAAGATTTTGAAATTTTCCATCCTTTAGAAACCAAACCGCATGATGGCTTAATCCATCTAAGTACACTATATTTGAAATTTTCCCCACATCTTTCAGAATTTACATGGCATGATGAATTCTTAGTCCATCAATGTGATGAACACATTTACCTCTAAAATACCATCATGCTGAATTAGCTTTAAAAAAAAGAACAGATTCGAAAATGCCAAAACCATGAATGCCTTATTCTCTTTGATGCATTCAAATGTTCTGATGGACTCAATGTTTTACTCATTGACAATATTTCTGCAATATCTGTACTCATTCAGGAATTGTAGGAAAATAAAATCAGGCTATGTCCAGTACAACAGAGTGTTTCCCAATCCTTGTTCACTAGGTAGCTCTATATATACAAACTCTGCCGATGCTAAACTGAGTTCAACACAATTGACCTTTGCATTAAGCTTTGCCATTTTATTTCAGAATGACTAAAATTATGACAGCTTTAAAAATAGCTTTAAGCTTTTAAAAATAATTATGGCTGTGTATTTAGAACCTCTATAAAGTTAATTTTAGACTTCTAGCAGAGCTACCATTAAATTAAAATTATGTTTTATTTTTTATCTCCCTCTAAAGCACATAACATAAATATAAATGGGAATGGATAGCCAACACAAGGAGGGAGGAGTTCACCTTCTTAAAGGTAGGGCTCCTATCTATATCATTTCTACTTATCCTTTTCCTAGATTACAATTTCCCAGTTTGATACATACCTTCACAAACTATGGAGAGGCTGGGCTGCCTTCTGGTAAGGATGAAGCCTTCCTGCTACTAAACACTATAAGATTTGGTATAGAACAAAGCAAAACAAAAAGCAAATTCCAAACATTGCCATATTATAGCCGGGTGTGGTGACATGCTCCTGTAATCCCAGTATTTGGGAGGTTGAGATGGGAGGATTGCAGGTTTGAGGACAGCCTCAACAACATAGTGAGGCTCTCAGCAACCTAGTGAGACCCTGTTTCAAACAAAAAATAAAAATAAAAAAGGGCTGGGACTGTAGCTTAGACATAGAATGTACTTGGGGGGGGGGGAGAAGAGAGAAGGGAAAAAAGAAGAAGAAGGAGGAGGAGGAGGAGGAAGAGGGACCATAAATGAAGAGTGAGGCCAATTCTGAGGGTCTGGAGCTAAGAAGACTTGAATAGCTTTGAAACAAGGTAAAATCTCAGTCCTCGTGGGTGGTCTTTAGCAGATAGGGCAGGAAATGTTTCCAGAGCTGAGAAAATACTTGTTTTGTCCTTATGAGCATAGATTAGAAAGGGCTGAGAATGAACCAGAATGAGGGAGAAATGAATGAGACCCATCGAAAGCCTGGCTTCCGAGCCCCATCTGTCCCACTCTGCCCTGGCTCTCCATGGGCATTCCTCTGCTGCGCCTCACACTCTCTCCTTTCTTACCTTCTCCAGCCTCATCATAAACATGCACACACTACACTCTTCACTCCTGATTCTGTTTCTCATTTTGCTCCCTGTTCCCGCTACTCTCAACACACACAGCCTGACTTCCATGTGATTTTATCTGCCCCTCAAACTTACCAGAGCATGTCTTCTTTCAAGAACAGCATGCCACACTCCATAAAGTGATGTTTGACTACCTAAGTCTCCATTAATTTCTCCCATTTCCAAATATTTGTTTTACATAGTTGATACTGTGTGTTATCTGATTATATACTTCCTCAAAGAACGTGCACCTTTAATGTCTCTCCAACTCACTGGGAGACATCGCTCTGATCCTGCTTGTATTACATTCTCTATGGTGCCTAGTGCAGTGTGGTTTACATAGAGGACACACAGATGTCTGGTGACACATGCTGACTGTGATGATATAGTTGCTTAACACAGTTCATACTTTTTGAAGCAACATCACAGTATGACCATCTTCCTTTTCTAGAGAAAATATTGTTGGTTCTAAGAGGATAATCTTGGCAGTAAAAGTGAGCCCATCTTTGATTTACTTTTGTGATAGTTCACCCTCCTGAAATAATAAAGACTCAAAAATCTGAGACTTGGATATTAAGCCACATATAAAAACAGAAACAGACCAAAGCAGTTTTGAATTTGAAAATGGCAAATCCGATTCTTTTTAAAATGGATCAAGGAAAGAAGAGACCCTTAACTTTCAAACCTCCTGACTTCATCTTACCTACAACTGAGGAGCCATGTCACACCTAACTATCTGATTGTCCCTTGGATGTCCAGGAGAGGAATGCATTACTAACTGCATCTTCATCTCTCAAGACATCTTCTGTAAATATATTATGTTCTTTTTTTAATTTTTAATATTTTTTTAATTTTAATTTTTATTCATACATTGTAAGCATACATCCTTGTTAGGTACAAATTGATAACGATATATGTGCTCACAATTCTCATTTGACCCCTTCCCCAAATTCCCACTCCGCTCCCTCGCCCTCCCTCCCTCTCAAGTTCAGTTTAGTGAGTGACCTTGATATACATTAGTGTGCCCCCCCCCTCCAACCCTTTCAGTTAAATCAACTTCTTTGCTTTCAAGGGTCTCTCCTTTTTCATCTGGAGACCTCTTATGCCCCATCATCTTCCTAGCATCCGCATATTAGGGAAAACATATGCTTCTTTACTCTTTGTGACTGGCTAATCTCACTTAACATAATGTTTTCCAGTTGCCTCCATTTCCCTGCAAATAACATGATTTTGTTCTTCTTTATGGCTGAATAAAATTCCATTGTGTACATATCCCATAGTTTTGTAATCAATTCATCTGTTGATGGACACCTTGGCTGCTTCCATAGTTTGGCTATTGTAAATTGTGCAGCTATAAACATAGATACACATACGTCGGTCTTGTAGTTTGGTTTCCATTCTTTTGGGTAGATACCCAGAAGTGGTATTGCTGGATCATATGGTGGGTTCATTCCCATACGTCTGAGGATCCTCCATACTGTTTTCCAAAGTGGTTGCACTAGTTTGCAATCCCACCAACAGTGTACCTAAACAGAGAGCCTACAGAGTGGGAGAAGATTTTTACCAGTTACTCTTCGGATAGAGGTCTAATATATAGGATATACAAAGAACTCAAGAAAATCACAGCTAAGAAAGCAAATAATCCAATCAAAAAATGGGCAAAGGATCTAAATTGACACTTCACAAAAGAAGAAATACAAATAGCCAATAAATGTATGAGGAAATGTTCCACATCATTAGCAATCAGAGAGATGCAAATCAAAACTACCCTGAGATTTCACCTAACTCCAGTCAGAATGGTAATCATAAAAAACACGAACAACAACTGCTGGCGAGGATGTGGAGAAGTGGGAACTCAAATATGTTATGTTCTGGTCCTGAATTTCAATTTAGCCTGTTTTATAAGTCTTAAAAACTGCTTTTGAAATCATTGTTTTCTCTTTCTCTGGTCATTTAAGTCTTGGGGAAAATTCAGCCTGATCAGCTTCAAAAAGCCTGCTGAGCTGCTCTGAAGAATAAGGTTGTACTGATGAAAGGAAAAATATCTGGGCTTATAATCTTCTCTAGAAATACACAGAGACATGAGACTGATCTACCATGGAATCATGGAGTTGAGCAATTCCTTCCATGTCCATAAAGGATTCTAGGCTCAGTGACTGATTGCAACTTCTAAGTGGTTCTCATAACTATATCACTAGCTTGACTCAAAGGGATGGGGCCTTCAGAATTCTAGGGACTTCTAGAGGTTTCAACAAGAAACCATTTCAGGGACCCAGAACTCGTTTTATCCCATATCTTGATTTCCTTTGCTATTTTTCTATGTTCTTTTCCAGAAAGAGTAAAAGAAATGAAAAATTACTGGGAGATTAGCCATTGTTGTTGTATTTTCTGATATCTTTGTTAACCCTTTAAGTGACTGCACATTTTGAAAACATGTCTCTGAATGCTCTCTTGGCTGTATGGAAAAGCTATACTCTTTCTTCTTTGTTGCATGACAGTTTTCTTCTGTCTCATGTCATAAGAAATTGCATGAATCCCTACATAAAGGATACTACATCTCTTTGTATTTTTCCACCTATGAGGACATAATCATTAGAACTTTTATCTAGAAGGTATGTTAAGATCCCTGTGCAAAACAGAGAGACCCAGAGAAGTCTGGGGACACATGGAGGCTTAATCTCAATCAGAGGCATCTCTGGGCTTAGAAGCTGACTCCACTCTGAGGATTCAGAGCTTGAGGCTGTCTACATTCAATGCACTGCCTTTCAGTTGCCCCAGATTCTTTCAAAAACTTGACATACGGGACTTGGCTTCTTTGAGTAGCATACCAGTATGTCAGCCACGTTTCCTGTATTTATTTATCCTCCATCATTAACTTTTACACCAAATTTATAGACAAAATCAGATCCTCTTTTCTACTACTACAGGTTTGTGCCAGGCTGTCCTCATCCTCTTCCTGAAGCCAT
Source organism: Graphiurus murinus (assembly GCA_004027655.1). Taxonomy (NCBI): domain Eukaryota; kingdom Metazoa; phylum Chordata; class Mammalia; order Rodentia; family Gliridae; genus Graphiurus; species Graphiurus murinus. The sequence continues at coordinate 183,544 of PVLC010000226.1, read as the reverse complement.
CATGTTTTCAACTTCTAAGATTATTTCCTTTCTCTGCTCTCTGTGCTTGGCTGAGGTACTCCTAGGGCTCCAAGCTTCTCTTGAGCTAACACTCAGTGTTGCTTTTACTCTATTGATACATTCTTATAAAGCTGCCAGAAAGACTGTGCTTCCACACAGAAGGCCTTTCTCATCTCCAGTCATCTCTGGGCTAGGACATCTGCTTTTCAATAGTCCCTAGCTGGGCACCTTATTGAAGCCAGTGGATCAGTAAAAGATAAAATGTGGCTCAATTATTTGCAGATATTTTCATTCTGGAAATGGGCTTATTTTGGGGGGTTCAATACCAAGTAAGACAAAGTCACTCTGTTTTCAGTAAAGTAAAAGTGACTAGAGAGAAACTGGGAAACAAAAGAGACCTCAAATAAATGAGAAGATATACTAGTAGAAGAGTAGCAGGGGATTTCTAAAGGGATTTGGGGGGGGGGGAACCTGATGAAGAAAAGAGTTCAGACCCATCTATGTACATTTGTGAAGTTATCAATGAGGATTTCAACATTATGAGCAGGGAGGGGGAGGGAACAGGGTAGAATCCAGAGGGAAACGCACCAGTGGTACCTGGATGTATGTTTCAATCACACTAAACCTCAATACAGTGTATGGTTACAATGAGCCAAGTAGAGTATATCTATAAAAAAAAAGAGTGGCAATAGCAGAAGTTAATTCAATATGTAAGGGAAAAACTGCAGGCTAAGTCAGTTCTTTTCCAGGTCAGGTATAAATAATACTTAGAGAGTGACTAATAAATGCTTCCTGCCTGCTTGCACTAACTTTACTGCATGAATTTAGACCTCTTAAAAACCTCAGAATCAAGAAGCTAGAATCCAAGTACATCTAGCTCCAAATCTCTATATTTGCTACAGTGTGCAATGAATTATTTTTGTGCCTCCTTCTAGCTGAGGACGGGAGAGTGGGGGCAGTTTCAGGCACTAGGTACAGAATCAAGCCCTGGGTTGTGGTTTGGCACCACCTGGTGGCTGATTTCCTGCTCCCACTTCCATGTCCATAAAGGATTCTAGGCTCAGTGACTGATTGCAACTTCTAAGTGGTTCTCATACCTATATCACTAGCTTGACTCAAAGGGATGGGGCCTTCAGAATTCTAGGGACTTCTAGACCTGTTTTTACCTTCCTACTTCCTGAGGAGGAGTTCCCAGTCATTTCCTCCCCAGCTGCACCCTACCCTTCTGGATCTTCTAAACCCCAACCCCATAACCAACTGCATAAAAACCACAGGAGGAAGTTTGGGGCCAATAGTCAATTACATTGCATAGAGGTGGGGAAGGGGATTAGCCAAACTTAACAGAAATGTAAAATCACATCTAAGAGTTCAGTTTCACTGATGATTATTTATATTTAGTAAAACATGTTTACATTTTTTAATTGAAATCTTGCAACATTTCTAAGCTAGTGAGGACAGCGTATAGTAGGGGTAGGCATAATACGTAAAGAGATAATACTGTATTGAGATAAATTACTAAGAGAAAAGTTTGGAGTAGCTCATAAAAAAAAAAAAAAACTCATCGTCCTCATGATTTCTATACATAAAAATTGCCAAGCATATATATGAAAAGGCACCATACAAAAACTGAAGAGCTACGCAGTCCTTGCTAACTATGCACTTGAAATTGGGGGTAAAATAGACAACCCAGATGAGACAGACATGAGTGACAAGCAGCTAAGTAACATATAACATCCCTTCAAATTGATTCATTCCCTAAAATTAACAGATAAATCACATGTAGCATCCCCTAAACATGGAAGATTGAGATAGATAGTATATTAGATATGTTGGATTCCTGCCTCTATCAGGAATCAGCTTTGAAAATTTAGATCATTTAATTTATTTGAATCCCAACTTCCTCATCTATATGTGTGTGGGGGTAATAATATCCATCTCATTGTTTGTTTTGAAGGTCAAGTGAATTCATGTAAATAAAAGACTTGTAAAAGTACACAAAATACATTTACAAAGTAAATGGTAGTTTAAAAATTAGCTATTGTTATTTATCTCATTATTAGTACTATATCATTTTAGAAATGGCACTTAAAAGTTTGGTTTCATAGCACCAGGAAGAGCCCGACTGCTTCTCACGTAGTCTCTGTTATGATATAATTTCACCTGAGCTAGATAGGAAGTAAGAAGCCAGCACACACAGCCCTATTTTCCTCGAGATGTCTGTATCAAAGAATAAATTGCAACATTTCATTTTAGTGGAAAAAATGTTAGTAGAAAAAGGTTCAAGTCTAGGTAATCCACAGAGATCCATTTGGTTCTGTTAGAAATGTGCATGTGTCCAGCTGCAGACTAGACCAAACTCATTTCCATTTCTTTTTCAATCATACAAGTCTTGTTCCTAAATGATTTAATAGAAAGTCCTTTCTATTAAAATGTTGACAACTGTATTTCTTGTTAGTATGGTTCCCATCTTGTGGAAATGGAGACACATTTCCCCTTGTGTCTTTATAAATCTAACAGTTTATTACTTCAGAAAGAGTCTAACAAATATAAGGGAAACATTCTTAAACTTTTTGGAGTCACTGACCCCTAGGGGCATCCTCAGAAATAATAACATAGAAAAACTATGGCTCTAAATCAATTTAAGAGTTGCATTAAATCTTTAACATTGATGCCAGCAACGTTTGAAAGGAAAGAAGCACTGTTTGTACTCAGCACTTCTCTTAGTGAAAAGATACAAAGATTCTGGAAGTAATGGAGATATGACATTCAAAGCAGTTAATCAATGATATTCAAGCAGTCCTGCAGGACCAGCATTCAATCCATCCATCAATCAGAATGAATGCCCTTGGTGCTCAAGAAGGGGCCTGGAGGCTCCCACCTATTCTAGGAATTAACTCATTAAGTTACTGGACTGCAGAGGGTTGGAGAGGGGCACTGGGGGCAGAGGCTGAAATGGTGGTGGTAGGAGGGTCTTGGACCAGAATAAAATGGACATACCCCAATATGATAACAATCAAGTCAGCGGTGTTGGTGGGGACCACCTAAATATCAGCTCTTTGTTTAGATATGATGACAAAGAAGTGACTTCATGCTTAAAATTAATTTAGGGTGTCTTTACAAATGTGAGAAAGGAGAAATAATTTTGAACCCTGCAACCTTGGGCACAACCTTCAGAGTAAGCAGATGAAAAAGATAAATAAAAAACTAATTTCCCTCCCTTTTGACAAATTTATATCTGTGAATGCTACACATTTTCTCTGGACATCCATGATTTCCTTGGAGTATACAGCAGTTTTTAAAAACAGTGAGAAATTATGGAATTTGGTATTTGATATTACATAATAAAAATTGAAACAATAACGGCAATGGCATCATTCAAAGTAAAATTTTTTACAGTAATGCTAGCTTTTTAATTCATGCAACACCTAGCATACAGAGATTATTATTCTTAGTTTATACATGAATACATGTAAGTTCAAGAAGTTAACTCACCAAAGGCCACATAGCTAGAAAGTAGGAGACAGTAGTATCTATACCCCAGGTCTTTTCATTTGAGCTTACATTCCACTACATCCTGGAATATGTGGAATTTTTCTTTATGCAGAAAGAGAATTAGTAATTCATTGTGTTTGTTCTAGAGATCAAAAGAATGAAACCTATTATCACTCTGCATTATTAGCATTAGTATGTATTAGTGATCTCTTCTTGAAATCTGATACTAGATACTTTCATACCCAAGTGCTGAAATTAACAGGGTTTCAGCACTAATAGAGGTCTCTGGAATTCTGTGCCAACTTGCTCAAGAATTGCATATTTTACTATTTTCAAAACCCAGTTATACCAGCATTTTGTTTAAAACCTATAGATAAGCTACACTGACCTTAGGAGTTTACTATTGGAAATTAATACAATTGCCACTACATAGGGTACTAAACCTTTAATATAGGCAGGTTGTTCTAACCTGCCAGAAGATATACAATTCTCAGAGACTTGCAAATCATAATCTTTGAAATGAAAAGTAAATTCAGCTAAAAAGAAGAAAAGTACTGATTGCTCCATAGGTAGCTTTAAGCAAATGCTGTGGGCCTAATTCTAAGGTTAGGTCTTATCAGCAGACCCAGTGTATCAGACATAGATCACCCATTATGTAAGTTACACCGAAATGCTAGAGGACTCATGGGATGAAGGAAAGAAAGGACAGTCAAGGAAAAACTGAGTCAAGAGGAAGGTATGATCCCTAAATTTACTGAATGACAGAGATAGAAGTCAGGTCCTTTGTAATCACCTTTAGTCCCTCCCTTTATAGAAAGAGTAACAGATGCCAAAGGGACAGGAGACACCTACTCATCAATCCCTGTGTCCTAGGATGTTAATGAATCCCTTCCTCAAGGTCATGCAGTGGGTGGGAAAGGACTATGCAAGCAAGTAATGTATCTTATGGGGAAGGAACAGGGTCAGGAAGAGGGAAGAGGAATTATTTGGCATCTACCATATACCAGGTACACTGAGACTAACATATTTATCTCCTCTAGCCAGCCGGAGGTTGGTATGGTTTTTACTACTCTAAAGATGAGAAAAGCAATATTTTTAAAAATATGTTTTAAAAATTTAAACATAGTCATTCACATAATTATGGGATATAATGAAGCACTTCAATACATGTATATAATGTATAATGTTCAAATCAGGATAATTAGCATACCTATCATCTTGGAAATATATCATTTCTTTGTGTTGAGAACATTCAAAGTAGTTTCTACTAGATATTTAAAATATTCAAGTAATTGTTGTCAACTAATTATCCCACTGTGATGTAGAGCATTAGAAGTTATGCTTGCTATCTAACTGCACCCTGTATCATTTCCCCATCCCTCTCTCCCTCATACCTTTCACACGCTCTGGGAACCAGTACTTCAAAGAATAATTATCTTAGGAGTTTTTATTTTTAATTTCCTAAGGCTCCTGGACTATTTAATGGTAGGATGGGGATTTCAGTCCTGGTTCCTCTGTCTCAAGGTTTTTGTTCTTTCCACTCTACTCAATCTAAAACTCAAGCTGCAGATTTCCAATTCATGTACCAATCATGAAATAGTCTAGACTGTCTAGTGATGTATTCTGAAATCAGTATGTGAAGAACCAGGGAGATGTATAGAGTCAGAACATAAAGAGGAAAATATGAATCTATAATTTTTTTGAAAAGCCTAAACTTCCTTGTATATTGTTGGTACTTTGCAAATGAGTTAACTCATTCAGAAAACATGAATAGTTCTCAGGAAATTAAATCCCTTCAAATCTAATTCATTTAGCCTTAACCAAAATTTGTGCAGATATGTCAGAAGGAATCATGGTGAATTCAGAAAGGTTTACAAACATTTGAAGGTTTTCCTTTCAACAGAAAAGCTTTTTTTCCCAGCAGCACAAAGAAATTAAATGATGTAGAAAAATATTCATTCCAAATAAAAAAATCCCACAGAAGTCAAATGCTGCTGGAAATTTCTCAGAAATCACACATCCTTCTTTAAAACAAAGCACTTCCTTTTTCTTGAAGGCCAAGGATAGAGGGAGGTGTAGGTCAAAAGTACCCATGTTAGCTGGGCGTGGTGGCGCACGCTTGTAATCCCAGCATTCGGGAGGCTGAGACCAGAGGATCCGGGTTCGCGGCCAGCCTCAGCTACCTAGTGAGGCACTCTGCAACTTAATGAGACTTGGTTTCGAAATAAAGAGTAAAAAATAGGGCTGGGGGTGTAGCTCAAAGGTAGAACGCCCCTGAGTTCAATCCCCGGTACCGCAAAAAAAAAAAAAAAGTACCCATGTTCCTCTATTCTCAGTGCCATGTATCTAACAGATAACCACAGGTACTTTGCCACATTTTCTTGAATTATCAAATTTGTGAAATACAGACTTCTTGGCCTGAGATTTTCAGCCCTCCTAACATGACACCCTCAAGTTAAGGTTCTAGCCTGATAAGAACGACTGACCAGCCAAATCCAGCTTGCTGTTTCCATTTTAAAACTTGGTCTCCACACCCCTTTCTTACACTTGCTTTGACAGATGTCTTCATCTCAGTTTCCCTCCTCTCCATGCTTCCAACTCTTGCAAAACACTAGCTTATCTATCTGTCTCTATCTAAGGAGGCCTGGTCTTCCTTGCCCAGGTGATCACCTCTCCATTTTCTATGCACATCCCTTCCCTCTAGCATTAGAAAATACTCTGCGAGTTGAAGGGTTCACTTTATTTGGGAAGATAGTGAGGAAGGTGGTGGTAACTGTAAGGCAGAGCAGAGAACCTTCAGACACCCATGGCTCCCTGTGGCAGCTTTTCTCTAAGAAGAGTATGAGCTATCCTCATTTGAGTGATGTTAGGTTTGGAGTTTCTAGCTGGCCCTTTTGATAATTAGTTAGAGTACTTTCACCTACATTAATAAAATAGAGACTAAATTTGCCACCTTTAAGGGGTCTTTAGCATCTGGACATGTTAAGCTTCCAAATTTGAATCTTTAGAACAGCTAAATGTACAGGAAAGAAAAGAAATGAAGAGTCCGAATGTGCCTTTTGTCTTCTCCAAGGACTAAACCAGAGAGTAGCAAGGTAAACCATTGAGAAAAGAGTTAAGAAATAATGGCTCCCGGCTCAATCTACCTTCCCATGGGGTTCAGGCCAAGGCTAATCAAGCTCTTTACCTCTAGTAAGGCCCCACAGTGGGCTCAGTTTGCAGACAACCTTCCCACAAGTCATTCGTTCATAAGTAAGGTAACAATTATTTAACATCAACAATTAAGGATTCCTTAGTACCAATATGAGTAAGGTTCTGAGCCAGTCACTTGGTGAGTGTTGGACAAGCAGATGGTACAGCTAAAAGTACTTCCATAGCAGTACAAAGGTCACCAAGTTCAGAATTAAAGGAAGCAAAAACTTTCCACACAAGCCCTTCATTTTATAGACAAAGACTCCAAGACCCTGGGGAAGATGAGTATATAGGTATGGGTAGAGGGGAAGCTGGGACTAGACTGTTCCTACTACAAAGAAAATTGGATAGTGTTAGTATTTTTCCCCACAGTATCTAATTTCATTGACTTATCCAGGAAAAAATGTAAATACAAACAAAGTGACTACTTCTTACTCTATAGGCAATGTAAACAATAAAAATAGATCAAGCAGGGGGAAAATCTCCATTAGAACAAACAATCCTGTACATTTAGATCCCTTCATCTAGTTCAGGATTCTAGAAATGTAATTGTTCCCTCTGTAACTCATTCTCAATAAACAGGAATTTTGTCTGGAATTGTTATCTTCTCAGTGTTGTCTTGTTTTGAAGACGGCATACTGTTCATAAAGCTCTGTTAGGTTAAGTTATTCCTTTGGAAGGGGAGTCTGCCTCTGTTAAATGCCCCTGATATGGCTGGCAGCCACTATGGCATATTTCAAACCACCTGGTCTTGAATATTGGAATCTAGTCTTCGTATATCTGCTACCACTAGCATCTCTGGACCCTACCATGGATCCTGGTAAACAGGTCTTCACACATTTTCCTCCTGATCCTAGCCAAAGTCCTCTAATATGCTGGCTTTCTACCCTTTCCAGAGTTATAGGGCACTTTCAGTATCTCATAAGGAGGATGCAAAGTCAATCTTTCAGAAATGAAGAAAAAAAATCCCAAGAAGCCTGCATTGGGTTTCAAGCCTATTTTCTCTGCTGTGCACTTTTCAAACTCTATTTCACAACTCAAAGCTGATCATTGATTTCTTTTTTCTGGGCTGTTAATGCTCTCCCTCTGAGGCTTGAAAGATACTAGCTCAATGGGTAGAAGGCTCTGGAACAAGAAACAAAAATTTTCTTTTTATAAAAAAAAATCCTTAAATTGCTTCCTATGCCTAAGGATATTGTAATAAGGATTTAAATGGCTTTGGTTTTATTTTGCCCAGGCATTTCTTTCCTTCTCAGTCTTGCTTTGAATTCCTTAAATATTGATAGGGTAAGCAGCTTGTCGCTTAGGTTGAAGTTATGCAAGAAAGCAAATCTGCTGAAATTTTCTGAAGAACACAGGGGAGCTGTGGCCTGAAATCTCTGGAAAAGACAGTTGAACAAGAGACTGCCCTGTTGGGTTTGCTTTCATAAATTGGATAATAGGCTTTAATAATGAAATACAGAGAGCTTAGCTGGACACAATAAAGAAAATGAATAGAATGAGTGGCATAAATGATGAAGAAAATATATTTGGAGCCTTCGAATTCAATAATGGTTCATACCTGTGTTGCAAAGTGGCAATCTACAGTTACCAGTCCTCAGACATAGTTTGTTTGGTCTGTAGTTATTAATGGGGATTTTTCACATTTAAATCCTGATTTCAGTTTCCTTTCAAAAATGCAGGATCAGCTGGGCGCAGTGGTGCACACCTGGCATCTCAGTACTTTAGAGGCTGAGACAGGAGGATATCAGGTTTGAGACCAGCCTCAGCAACTTAGCAAGACCCTATTTCAAAATTAAAAATTAAAAAAGGCCTGGGAGTGTAGCTCAGTGTTTGAATGCCACTGGGTTAAATTCTCAGTAAACACACACACACACACACACACACACACACACACACACACACAATGCAAAGGATCTGCCATAGTAGTTAGTGAAGTCAAAATTTATCAAAACCTTGGAAATATGGCAAAATTATTCTTGTTTGCTCTTTCATTCATAATGGAGCATTGTCTAATAAGTCTGCCTAGGATTTATACAATTGTATAGACCCTAGACTGTAGGAATGCAGTATTGTTGGAATTACTATTTTGCTATTGGTTTAGGTTAAGACTCAAGCTGTCAAATGTTAACTTGTAGGTTGATTGGTTGTAAATTATCTGTATGCAGTACAATAAATAAGCCCATAGGTGACCATCTTGTTTCTCTGTATGGTATTAATCAGCTTTGTTATGACCTTAATCTTATGTCAGCATCCTTTCTCCTATTTACTGCCTCTCCTTTTCTCCTTTGAACCAGCTTTATCTTCTTGCTAATTTCTTATTAATGACTTAATCTTTGACATGTGCTCACTATATATTTGTACAACAAACATGTCTTTATGTTTCGGAACATAAATGTTCGGGCCTGCTTTCAATTTCTAGATGCCATGTGCTAGCTGGAATAGTCACTAATGCTCTGTTAAGTAGGGAGGACCTCCAGTTCAGCCTGTCCCCTTCTCCCACTCCCCATACTGTTATTCCCAGTCTCCTCCCTCATTTGCCTGCCCCTCTTGGCCTCTATGAGCCTTTGAGTTCTTAACTTCTGATTTACTCCTTGAAGTTTTAGTAGAGAAGGGGTCCTTACTCTTGAATATGCATAAGAATCTAGAAAAGGGCTTATTAAATGAAGATTGCTGAGCCCCACCCTCAGTCTCTAATCCAGAAGACCTGGAATGAGTATCAAGATTCATATTTCTAACAATTCCCCAGCCAACCCTAATGCTGCTAATACACAGAGCAGTCCTGGAGAAGCATTGTTATAGTAAGTGATAGGATTTGAGCATTGACTTGGTGGATGAAAAGGTGTTTTCCACTATAATGGTTTGGCAAGTGAAATGTAAGACAGAGCAAAGTAAGTTTTAATTTTTAAAAAAGTGTGAGTTATAAAATATCAGCTAACTGGCAGCATTTTTCATGATGCTTACTTCACTTGAGAATCTACTGCTGATGGATGAAAAAGTCAAGGCCCAACTCAAGGACTATATTTTTGGTTTGTTTATGTGTGTGTGTGTGTGTATGTGTGTGTGTGTGTGTGTGTGTGTGTGTGTGTGTTTTATTGGGGATTAAACTCAGGGGAATTCTATCTCTGAACTATACCTCTAGTTCTATTTTATTTATTTATTTTTTTTATTTTGAGAGTCTTGCTATGTTGCTGAGCATCTCACTTAGTTGCTGAGATTAGTCTCAAACCTATGATCCTTCTGTCTCAGCCTCTCAAATACTGCGATTAGAGGGGTGCACCACCATACCAGGCATGGTTTGTTTACAGTTTATTTTAGGAAAAGAAACCTCTAGTAGCACAATAGGTGCCTCACTGAACCTAACATCAGCTCATGGGCTTGGCAAACACCTGTTGACTCACAATTATATATTCCTATTCCTACATGTATACAGTACTCACAACAATCCTGTGAGGCAAGTAGGGCATGTGTATTACCCAGTTTTATAGATATATAAGCTGAATCTTAGAAGAGTCATGTGTTTTTCCCTAGAATACCTAGCAAATATGTGGCAAAGTCAGGCTAGCACTTCTTTGGTCTTGCTTACCAGGTTTATCTACTGACACAGGATGAATATCAGACTAGAAGTATTAGGAGGGTTCATGATGAATTAATTCTTAAAATGCACTTGGAACCACAATGTGTTGCTCATAAATGGCAGAAAATATCAATTTTACAAAAAGAAATGTTTTATTTACCACAACAGTTTGGCAGTGACCACTTCAAATGAGATGAAAAATAGGCTCCACTACACCCAGTTAATCAGCATCAAATAGCCAAGGACTATGCTGAACTTGGGGAATTTAAAATTTTGCAAAGAGGAAAATAATATGTAGAAAGTAGATGAATGCTAGAATCAAAGAAATCTCTATTCTGTCATCGACCAGCTATGAGACCTTGAAAAATCACATTACCTCTATGAATTTTAATTCCCTTGCCTGTAAAATGAGTCATATGTATTAAAATTTTTATCTCTTGCAAGGATTATGGAAAAATATGTTAAACCAAGACTATAAAGCTAAGACTATATTTATAAAATATAAGTCAGGCATGGTGGTGTACACCTATAATTCCTGTACTTGGTTTAGCCGAGGCAGGAAGATTGTAGGTTTGCAGCCAGCCTCAGCAATTTAGCAAAGCCCTCTGAAACATAGTGAGACCCTGTTTCCACATTAAAAAATAAAAATAGGGCTGCAGATGTGGTTTCGAGGTAGAATGCCCCTGAGTTAGGTCCTCAGTACCAGTCCAGGCCCTTGATCATTGAGAGTACCCAATAATATCTAGTTCCTACCTCCATCATAATTCACAGGAAGGGCAAAAGAAAATATGCTGGGCTATTAAGATTTGAACATTAAGAAAGATGTTGGATGAAAATTTATTACTCATATCCACTGAACCCTCACAATTTTGTTGAATTGTTCATGCAATAAACTATAGCACATTCTAGAAAAAGCAAACACAAGGATACATTGCAGTACCAAGACAACTCTCCACTGACTGCTACGCTAAGTAATTGTCTGCACCCGTTAGCACCATGGCAGGTGATTTAAAGGGATGTCAGGTGCAACATTTCGTATTTCCTTTCACTGTGCTGTGGTGCAGGAATCAATGAGAAAGAACAGGCAACAGCTTGAGTTACAAAGGATAAAAAGGGAGAGAATTGGATGAATTGCATTCATTCTGGATGCAGAAATGTTATGCAATTGTAAGCAGCATGAAAGGAAATATACATAATTATAATCTGCATATAACTGGGGAACAAATGGGAAGGGTAGCTGTGTCGAGTGAGATGGAGTAATCTGAGAAACTGACCTCTCTGCATCCCAGGCACAGGAAGGCTCCCTCTGCACACAGCACCCTGGCTAGCTAGACTGGCCAGTAATGTGTATGACAAAGCAGAAAACAAATGCACTGATTATAAAGTGCCGAATTCATCCTCAGATTCGAATACAACTTACAACGAAGCAATGCGGAGCCTCAGCTGGATGGCAACCTGGCATCTGATGTAGACAGTGTTGGGGTAGTTTGTATACTTGTAGTAGCTAAATTCATTTTCCCTGGCGTAAATGTTCATCAACAGTAAAGTGGGTAACGAGGGCTGAGTTTGTCTGGAACAGAGATATTAGAAAGCAAGCAACACTTTGTTCCCTACTGTTATGAACACAGCAGCCCCAAGTTGTGCTGAAATGGAACACCCACAACTTTCCCGGTAGAAAGGTGGTTGTACATCTATGATTTGTGGTCAAACATCAGCCTTCCCCAACAACGCTTATTACTGCAGGATTGCAGATGTGCTACAATTGAAAATATATTACAGAAACCTGCCCAACCACAGTTAGTGAAGCTGATATCACACCAGATACCCACTCCACAACTGAATCTCAGCCAGAGGATCACATACTGCATGTTCTGTACATTATTGTTAGGGAGCTAGAGGTCAGCTTGTTCACATTCGGCTATGCTCAGTCCTTTTACCTGGCTGATGTTTCATTCCTTGGGCAATTTATAAGAATTCTCAATGTTTATTAAGAGCTTATTAAATGCTAGGGAATGTGATAAGCACTTTCCATGGCTGGCCATTTCCTCCTCTGCAGGACAAACTATTCTGGAAGCTGAGACCCTTCTGTGTTCAGCAGTTGGAGGCATGGGAGCCTGGGATCTTGATGTCCCTTACAGGACAGTATTTCTCAAATATAAATATAACATATGTACAAATCTAGAGATTCTGTTAAAATGCAGATTCCGCATAAGTTGGTCTGGAGTAGAGCTGAGAGTCTGCATTTCTAAGAATAGCCAGGTGATGCCCTGAAGTGCACTGTACCGCCAAGAGTAGATGCCGTTCAGTGTTAAATGGACCAGAGCAAGCACCAAGGCACTTAGATTAACCAACCATGTTCCAAGTCCGAGGAATGGAATGGATTAGCTATGTGCTTTCCTCTAGTTCTAAATTCCAGCATATGGTTAAAGAATGTCAGCCTTGGAATCCTACAAATCTGAACTGGGGTCTTCATTTTGGGGGTCTAAGGTTAACTTTGCCACTTATTAACTATAAAATTTTGAATAGGTTGACTTCTTAGAACCACATTTTCTTACCTACAAAAGGACTAGACTACCCATATACTACCTATATTACCTGTTAAATGGAACCTACCCCAAAAGGTAGTTATGGGGGTTAAATTAAATAATACACAGAATGCACGACATAGTGCCTGGCATCTGGAAACTAAGAAAATGACAACCAATTGTCATTGTCCTTTGTGTAAGTATCTCCAATCACCAGTTTCTAATGTTAGCAGAAGGATGAGGATATTTTAAGGGAGGAAAGTTTTACTCATTAACTAAGCTAATCAATATTTATCGAGGACTATTTTGAGCCATGCAAAGTCTATCACTGAGGATACTGCATTGTGAAATTCAGAAAATGACCCTGCATCCACTCAGCTGACATTCTATTGGGAGAAAAAGGGAAAAACAAACTTTTAAATAATATAAGTAGAGATAAATGCTTTTTATTAAAAAAAATCCAACTGCCTAACATTCTAGAAAAGCAAAACAGTAAAAGAGACAGTAAAAAGATTCATTTTTTGCCAGGACGAAGGGAAGGAAAGAATAGATAGATCACAGGATTTTTAGGACAGCGAGACTCCTCGGTAAGATGCTACAATAGTGGATTCATTTCTTCATTTCGTAAACGTGTCACACTCCAAATGCTCAACACCAAGAGTGAACCCTGATGTACACCATGGACTCTGGGTGATAATCATGTCCCAGGGCTGGTTCATCAGTTATAACACATGTACCACTCCTCCGAGGGATGCTGTGATGTAGGAGGTTATGCTTGAGGGGTAACATGGGAACCTTCTACTTAGTCTTGCTGTGAACCTACGACTGCTCTGTAAAGTCTATTATTAAAAAATTAAACAAAGCAGCATGCAAGAGGCAGAGGGCTGCTGTCAGAGAAATGGGTAGTGTGAGGGATATGTGAGATGAAAGGGTCGGGGAAGTACACTCTGAGAAGGTGGTGTTTGTGCAAAACCTGTGTGCTGAGAACAGCCAAGTATGCAAACCATCACTCTCTCACATTTTAAGGGATTTTTCAGAGCTGTGATGTGGACTGAATCAGGCTGACGAGAAGAATCTACTCTCAGGAAGGCAAGAGTTACTTCCATAGCATATGGGCAACTCAGCTTCAAAAGAACAAAGTTCCAGGGGGTCCTTGCTGAGGAGAAGATCTATGATAGCAGAGTGGGACACAGGAAAACGTGACTGCTGTGAGTCCAGATCTGGGATTTCTACTCAAATACTTGGCACTATCTAATCTATGTGCCCTGTATGTGCCTCATTACCTCACTGATAAACATAGGGAAACCTATAATACTGGTGTGATTATTCTCCTGTTTTACAGGGAGAAAGGAGACTTCAGAGGATAGCAAAACTGTCCAAGGTCAGAAGTTATTGAAAATTAAAGCAAGAATTTAAACCCAGTTTGTGCTACTTTCAAATCCAAGCTGTCAAATATCTTCCAATCAGGAATCTTCCCCTGGCCTGCTTCACTATTCTCTTTGATTCAAAAGCATAAATACCCCTATTCCAAACATATATATACACACACATACACACACACACACACACACACACACACACACACACACACACACACACACATATATATGTTTGTTTGTTTATTTATTTATTTTTGCGGTACTGGGAATTGAACCCAAGGGCATTCTACCTTCAAGCTACACACCCAGCCCTATTTTTAATTCTTTATTTTGAAACAGGGTCTCACTAAGTTGCAGAGGGCCTCATTAAGTGGCTGAGGCTGGCTGCAAACCTGGATCCTCCAGACTCTGCCTCCCAAATACTCAGATTACAAGCATGTGCCACCACGCCCAGCTGTGTGATATATTTTAAAGCAATCACATCAGCATGTTGAGCAAATCATGTGAATATAAATGTTTATATTACTGGAACATAAGAACACAGAGACAGCTTCAAGGAACACATTACACATACACATACTCATATGTGATCACAATTTCACTGTGCATCTTCTGACAACTATGTAGCTTTCAAAATGTCTTCATTGTGGTATTAAAAAGTGAGTCATCGGGCCTTGACAGACATAAGAGGACTGCCATTTGGAGAAAGGTGAAGAAAATCCATACCAAGCTGCCACATCTTACAGGAGTGCCTGTGACAGCCACCTGTGACCAGGAGACTTATTGAGGCACAAACAGGTAGTGTTGGGAAAGAAGTTCTGTGAGAGAGAAAGAGAGGAGCACCAAACAGGGTGCCTCGGAACACAGAAAAGAAAGTGAGGCTTGGGAAGGAAGGAAGAAGGGGTGATTTGGAAAGAGATGTCAGACTTGAGTTTTCAGCCAGCTGCTCACTAAAGCCACTGCCAGCCAGAGCTTCAGTTCCTTTATAAAACGCAGATAGCAGCCCCAGTTGAGGGGGCCGAAGGCCATGCCACTATCATTACGCATGCCTGACATATCACACCCCCCCAAAATATGCTAGTTTCTTTGCTGGATTAAAAGATTTCCTTCATTTTCAACCCAATGTTTAAAAAACATGTTGCTAGCCCGGGCATGGTGGTGCACGCTTGTAATCCCAGCATTTGGGAGGCTGAGACTGGAGGATCCGGGTTCGCAGCCAGCCTCAGCTACCTAGTGAGGCACTCCACAACATAGTGAGACCCTGTTTCAAAATAAATGAATAAAAAAATAGGACTGAGGGTGTAGCTCGGAGGTAGAATGCCCCTGGGTTCAATCCCCAGTGCCATAAAAAAAAAAAAAAAAAAAAACATGTTGCTCATTACTGTGGCTACTTCAGTACATGCTTCAGTAATTTCATTTAAGTTCGTCATCTATTTCAATACAACGTTGACATTTAAAAAATATATATATATATATAATGCTTGTGGATGGGAATTGTATTGTCAGCTCTTTCTATTTCAAGACCAGTAGATAAGAATAGTTAACATTCCCTGAGCACTGACTCTGAGCCAGTCACCTCCCAAAGAGTCAGAATTCAGCCTCACAACCTTGCTACAGAGCCTGCATCACCAGCTCATTCTACAGATGAAGAATCTTTAGCACTGAGGATTAAGTCACAAGTAACTTGCCAAGGTCACATAATAGCTACAGAAGCAAGACTCAGGACAGGACTCCACATCTCCACAGCCAAGCAGGAGAATATTTACCAGAACTAGAGGAGTGTGTACCAAATTCAACTCCATGTCCCTTTATAAGGAGCCATCAGGAAGATGCAGAATCTACCATTGAAGTCTGTATAGAATGTACTCTCCTATGGCAGAGTCTTCTCACACTCCCAACAGATAAGCAGTTCAGGTTTGGCAAGGCCCAGAACACCCAGCAAAGAGAACACTCCTTCTGACCTTCTGGGAAGACACTTTTGCCTCCAGAAGCAGATTATTCCGTTATTTCCACTTTACTGTGAACCTTGGAAATGCTGATGACTAAATAATTCAGCCCTCTGGGAAAAATCCAGCTCCCAGTTTTAGGGCTTTAACCCTTATGCCAACGTGATAAGCAGCAGCACAGACATAACATGGTTCTTTAGGTTGTTCTAAATTCGCCAACTCTGAACATTTTAATGCGGAAGGAGTCCATTATAGCATGGTCAGTTCCACATATTCTGGCACTTGACCAGCTTAGTGAGGCAGCCTTAAAGAGGAGGATACTAAAAAAAGGATATGGCTGAGCTATAATGGGCATCAGCTTAAGGGACAGAAGCTGTAGTTAGCTTACTTGGGAAATTCTGTGTCCCTGCTGAATAAAGCTTTTATCACTCCGTCTGCCTCTAGACCTTTATTTTTTTTAATTTAATGATTGGGGTACAGATAGGTCAAATAAACTAAAATTCTGTAAAGTTTCTACTTGCCATATAGTCCTGTTATGTTGATTATAAATATTAGTCATGATCTTGATCCAGATAACTATTTCAAGTGTCAAATGGAAGATGCATATCCAGACCTCGGAACCTGCATAACAAAGATTTCCTGAAGCTAATCGTGAATTGGGGGTGAAGCATGTGAAAGGGCTACATTTTTAGGACTACTTGTTTGCACTCTCTAAATACCATTTGTCATATGTTTGCTGGTTCTTACAGTGCTGGAGAGTACCCAAATCAAGAGGGGATCATGAATGTAGAGGAGGGATATTTTGTGATGTCACAGTTGCCTAAGTTAGTGTGCTGAACAGTGGCGTGGGGCAATGTGTTTCTTCTCCCTCCCACGGTGCTGGGAGACAGCATGGAGTCAATGACCTTCTCTAAAATCTTACAAGTCAACTTATGTTCCTCTTTCACTACACTCATCTGAAGCCCCAGGAAGGACACAGTTGCTCAGGAGAGGGGCAAAGTGTTTGGAAGCCAAGAACTTATAATAAAATAGTTTTTCTAACTTTACATGGTATGTTATTCTCGATTTGCTTTGAGTGCAAAGAGTTGTCTTTCAAATTGAATTAAAATCACTCAAGGTCACTCCACTATCCCACAGTACTTTTTTACATTCCTCTCAAAATACCCGAGATGAACCTAGACACAAAAATCTGTGTTCACTACACTTGCTCAATTAAATTGGTGTACACTGACATAGGCCTTTGTCAAACCATGTCTGCTAAAGTGTGACTTGATGCCTACCTGAGGATAAGCGCGGCTGATATTCATCTAGAGGCATGGCTGTACCTGCCATTTACATCCAACATCTGCTAGGATCAGTTGTATCAGTGCTGGGCCTAGCTATAAAATATCTTGAATGTGATACATAGTCATTAGTATTAACATAACTTATTGTGACAATCGGTGCCCACTATCACCTACAATATGGTAAGTTTTCAATCCTCACACTTCCAGAAAATTTTCAGAGTTACTAAGGATCATAGAATCATAGAATTTCAGTATTGTAAGTAATGTTCAGACTCATCTCTTATCATTCTCTGCTGGGTACAGAAAACCTCTCTTGTTTCCTCTACTAACTGGTCAGTCAGCATCCAAAAAAGGAAGCTGAAGGCCTGTTCAATGAGAATAACATCTTGCTTTTGTTTTGCATTGTTTTCAGTTGTAAAATGGGAGTCATTCGAAGGTCACACAGTGCATGTATGTCAATCATTATGAATGACATTATGATGTGAGACAATAATGCAACAATAAAAGTATTTTAAAAAAAAAAAAAGGCATGGTGGTGCATGCTTGTAATCCCAGTACTTGGTAGACTCAGACAGGAGGATTCCAGGTTTGTGGACAACCTCAGAAACTTAGCAAGGCCCTCTGCAACTTAGTGAGACCCTGTTTCAAAATAAGAAATAAAATAGGGCTGAGGGAGTAGCTCAGAGGTAGAATGCCCCTGGATTCGGTCCACAATACTCCCTCTACCTCCCCCCATACACAAAGTATATATTTAAAAAAGAAGATCATACAGGACTGTAAGAAAATCTGAAGATTAGAATTATTACAATATATATTCAGGAAGAAATATGTTTTCTTTCCAGTCTTGTTACATTGGTCCATAAATCAAACAGGTGATTCACATGAAACCTGACCACTGCTATTTCCCCCTTGTCAATACCCCGGTCTGAGCCACTGGTATCTCATTGCCTTATTGCAATCACTTCCCAACTGTATTCTTTGCTTCCACCCATTACCCCCTTCAGTCTATTCAACACAGTGACCAGAGTGATTTGTTAAAATTTCAGGGCAGATCACTCCTTTGTTCAAAACCCTCAATGACTTTCTCTCCCTTTAAGAATTAAAGCCAATTTCCTTACTGCAGCCTGCAATATCCTGCAAGGTCTGGCTTCCCCGTTTCTTCTTTGGCTATCTCTAACTCTTAATCTCTTGTCATTCCTTGGATATATAAAATATTTGCTCATGTCTTGGAGCCCCTGTTCTTGCTGTTACCTTGGACTGGAAAATTTATCTCAATAAACATCCCCTCACCTTCTTCCATCATTCACTCAAATGATACCTTCTCAGTGAGACACAGGCCAGCCCGCCCATCTATAAACTATGGTCTCACCCCAACTCCCCACACTCTCTCCAGCTTTGTTTTCCTCTTTAGTTCTTACCATCATCTTACATACATACTGTTTTCCCCAATTCCATTGTAACTTCTGTAAGGAGAACGATGTTTATTTATTTTTTTATTTTTATTTATTTATTTATTTATTTATTTATTTATTTATTTATTTATTTATGGTACTGGGAATTGAACCCAGGGGCATTCTACCTCCGAGTTACACTCCCAGCCCTATTTTTTATTCTTTTATTTTGAACCAGGGTCTCACTACTTTGTGGAGTGCCTCACTAGATAGCTGAGGCCAGCCGTGAACCAGGATCCTCCTGTCTCAGCCTCCCGAATGCTGGGATTACAAGCGTGCGCCACCACACCCAGCTTGAGAAGGATGTTTATCTGTTTTGTTCACTCATATATTCTTGAAGCTTATAATAGTGTCCATAATCAGGGGTGGGGCACACTTAATAATCAAATACGGAAAAAGGTAAGATAAGCAAAGGATGGAAGGCCAGCTCAGCAGTAATGCTGTAGCTGGATGTTTGGGGTTTCTGCTTCCTGTTTTGCTTGTGGAAAGAATTTAAAACTCTTCGGACGTTTACAAAGATCAGAGTATCCTCATGAAGCACTTATGGCTATTTTATTTCTAGCTTTTAACGCTAAATTTTTTTTTATTAAATTTTTTTTTATTGTCTGGCAATAAGAAAAGGAGATAGCAATCAGGCACTGTGCCCCCATCTTTGATTTTAGATCTCACTTGTATTCTATCTGTATTGTTTTTTTTTTAACCTGTTGTAGTTATTCAACAAATATTTAAGGAGAACCTAATATCTACAAGGTCCCTAAGATCCCTACATTAGTGTTGATAGGATATGAAGCTATATTAAATACATTCTCTAAAATAGATAAAATGTATACCATCCGGCAGTAGTTCTCAACTCAGCTATATAATAGAGTCACCTGGGAAACTCAAACCAATCCCTGGGCCCTGGTTCCTGAAAATAAAGAAAGAAGGAGAGAGAGAGAGAGAGAGAAATAAAATTTTAAAATATTTCTTAGAGACCAATAGAATCATGGATGGAGATTGAGGGAAAGAGCTCAGGAATGAAAAAAGGAGGATTGAGGAAGAAAACAGTTCAAATAATGTATCCATATATAAAGGTATCGCTATCAATCTCACTAACATGTGTAGGGAGGGAGGAAGGGGGATCAGGGTGGGATGCAGAAGGAAATACACCAAGCAATTTTGTGCATACATGTCTGTATCACTTTGAACCTCATTATGATGCATAATTACAATGTACCAATAAATATATTTAAAAAAATATTTCCCAGGTGATTCTAGTGGTCATGATGGATTTTGCCACTGTGGTATTATAAAAGGAACAACAGATATAAGTGCTGGGGAAGGACCAGGAAAAGAATAGTGATTTTTAGTCATAGAAATAGTCCTCAAAGTGTGTTTCAAGGAATAGTGGTTATCTGTAAAAGTTTCAGAGCCATTTGAAGAGTGGGATGGAGATGTGTGAATAACCCCAAGCTCAAATAAATTCGGGAGATTACTTAGTCTTCCTTCTTTTTCTTGGAGATTCAGTGTCCCAGAGAATTTCTCTGCACTCGTGTGAGTCAAGGGATGAGAGATTCTAGGATGGGTCTCTCATGGGCTCAGGCCTTATTAAAGAGCCAGCCAGGCAGGGTCCTTGGATAATAATGATGCTTGGGCTTCATCCACTACCTTCCTCTCTTCAGGCCTATTTATCTTAGCTGGGCAAGGATGCAACCAAAGCCAGTTCTTTGTTATGAAAGAAAAAAAAAGACAGGGAAGTAGACTAATGGCTACATTTTTAAAACTATGCTTCAACTGACTGAATGCAGTGAGCTCTGGTTTGCCTTCCATAACTCTTTACTCTGGGTATTCCTGCCTAAGTAGTTTGTATTTTACTCACATTTTCCTACCAAAATTTTTTCATTTCTTAACTTATCAAAGTCATATTTTATTTCCTTTGTCTGCCTTTTAAAAGTAAATGAATCATTTGGAAGAGAGAAACCAAGTTTTGCATTACGGTGCTGAGTTAGAACATGTAATGGACATCTGAGTTTCAGAACTGTGTTTCGCTTGCATGACTTCTTATTCATTTGATGCTCTGCTTCATCATTAAAAATAAATAAATGATTACAAAAAGAAGAGTAAATAATTTAGATTGGATCCAATGATGGAATACTTCACATAATTAGAAATGTCATGACAAAATGTTCACCATATAATAATAAGACAACTAGGGTAGAGGTCATAAAGCTACTTATACTATGAAATGAACAAATACATACTAATTATATCTATTGGATAACATTATTAGGGCTGTTTATTTTCTTCAATTGCTTATATTGTATTTCTTAATTTTTAAGCTGAATATACATTCATTTCCAAACAGAAAAAAACTAGGAAAATTTAAGGCCAATAATTGGAAATCAAATAAATAGAAATTAGTTTTCCTTTACAATCCCTCCTCCTCAAAAAAAAAAAAAAAAAAAAAAAAAAAGCTACTTCTTGTTGTTCACATCTTACTCAGAAATTTAAATTGGCATAACTATTCTGAGCTAAATGCTTCCAGATTTCTCAAGGAAAAAAACTAATTAATGCTGATAAAATACTTTGGAACCACAAACTGTGAGATAGACAAATAATTCCGAAAACACAAGATGGTGACCTTTCCCTGCTCATTTTTCTTGCTGGGAAGATGTAGGCATTACTCCTTATTTACTGCTGTTTTGCTGATCTTTTTCATTTTGCTTTGTTTTAGTTTTTGTATTTTTTTTACTTCAAAGCAAAAAAGGTTTTTGCTGACCAGTAGAAAGCCTGTTGAAGTCAATTATTCCTTGAAGACTTTCTTTGCACAATTTTCTCAGAAAAATTTGCTAAAAATTTTCTCAGAAAAGAGATTAAGGACTTTATTGTATAATTTGTGCCTTACTGGTTGCCCCCAAACCCTTTCTCATGTTGTTTAGGCACATTTTTATATGAATGGATTTCATAATAGAGGAAATAAAAGATAGCATCCTCAAAGATAGACCACGGATACCTTGTTCTGTCTTATTTTTCTGCATTAGTATGGTGATAAGGTATTTGCTGCACAAAATCATAGGGATAAACAATATAGGGCCCACTTCATTTTTCCTAATAGGAATAGATGATCATTTTTGGGTCTGAATATACACAATGGATAAATAGTCTAGTAAAGGATCCTTCTGTAGAACAAATGTTTTTTGATCTTGTTGTCATTTAACACATTTTCCTAGAAAATTACAAATATTTGCTAAGAGTCATGGCATGTTCAAAGGAAAAAAAAACTGGCATGAGCATGCTTCTCAATTATCCTTGCAATGAAGAGAATTAGAGGATGAATGATCCCAAAAGCACTAAATAAAAAAACTGCAAAGACATATCTCTACTAATATACTATTGGAGTCATCCAAAGTGTAACCTTTGATGAGTTAAATTCCAACACTACATGCAGGCTTATAAATGCAACTTTTTCTCACTAATTATACATGAGAACTTAAAACATCATTTACAAATTTACAATTATAATAAAGTCATTAAACAAAGGAAAACAAGCTAATTCACTTTTTCTCAGTGGCAAGAATGATCAACTTTGGAATGATGGATGATTTACTTATTGGATCATAGATATGATGGCATTAAATCCCCTAGCATCCTAGCATTTCTTGTTCTTTCCCAGTGTGCCCCACTGAAGACAGTACCATTCATCTTTCTTGAACATAAAGACTTCTCCCAGGAATATGAGGGGTGAGAAGGAGAGTTCAATATGCTATTCTATATGCCCCTACCTCAGACCATTTTATGCCTAAATTTTCATTTCTTCATGCTTTATTTTTCTTTAATTTTCTTGCAAATATTTTTCCTTAACAGTCAATGGTTAAAGTTAAAATAATTTCCTTTAAATTGACGGCTTTGACAGGATCTGTTACATAGGTCTTTTGTTCACCTATCCTTGTACTTCTGCATCTAGACTAAAATGAAGATAATAAAATTAGGGTCTTAGTATTCAGAATTTTTTCAACTGGTGACAAGAAAGAAGTTCATAACTATGCATTTCTTGACTCCTAAAGAATTTCAGCAATGGGTAGAAAAGGACTTGAGCCATATCGGGACAGACATTATTTAATTGGAGTTAACTTATTTATTCTTCTCTTTATTACTTCATAAATGTGCTCATTACCTTATATACATTGAAAGAACAAAATATACTTTGCCCATGTTGCTATAGGTATCAGAGTTCAGATTTTTTAACTAAAATTCATTTTTCTCAATACTACTAGAATAAGTTTTAAAAGAAAACATTTCTAAAGATGTTGCTGAATATTCTTTATGCTCTGATAAGGCAAAAAAAAAAAAAACAATAGAAAACAGGGTTTCAGGTAACTTGCCTTTGAAATATTAGATAAACATCTTCTATAAGTTCCTGGATGCTCCTAGTTAAGAAATGGACTCTGTTTATCCCTAACTCTTTATAAAGCAGAATTTCAAACCTCCAGAAGACCTCAGTTTCAGTGAGATGAGATTATGGATGATTTTAATTTCCTTGCCATTATAATCAATTATAATGTTAAAAGTTCTATAATAAGTAATTATCAGTTGTATATTTAGAAAAACTACACATTTTAAAATATAGCAAGTATAATGCAAAAGATAATATATTGATAACTACTATATTTAAAACCATCCATATATAATCCATTTCAATGGAGCAAATTTTACTGAAAAGATTAACTTAGATCGTGTTTGATTATTTGAATTACCAGCAAAGAAAAGGTATACCACATTGTCTCAGTCTCACAGATGTTTTGAAATCACCGATGATTTCATATATTTTCATTTGTTATTGTTGTTTCCAAAGCCATGCTCTCTCCAATCTGAGAAAAGAATACCATGAGTGAAGCCTCTGACCTATGGCAGTTTATTGTTTACTTAGAGTTACACCTCATCAACTATAAAATCTTCAGCTATCACACTAGTTCTCACGAGATTTTGAAAATCCATAAGTCCATTGTTTCTATTATCTAATAACTTGAATAGCCTTGGATGCACAGAGCCTCTGAGGCATAGACGCCCAGAATTTTATTGCTTAAGGAATTCCTAGAATGAGCTCTGAAGGAACTAAAATCTAGAATACAAATAAACTAACAGGAAAAAATGAGATGGGTCATTCTTTGAGAAGAGAATACAAATAGCTCATCTGCTTGATATATGACAGGTAGTAAAGCAATGGGGTTATTTCCATTGTGGCTGCAGGTAGCAGTTTGCTGGTGCATTATATACACCCTCTTTTATTATTAGAATGTTTTCAATGTCGTTCTCTGCCTCCTGCCATCTCCCGTTTATGGTCATCTGTTTCTTTTATGATCAATTTTTATCATCCATTCTTAAGAGTGGTAAGCTAGAATCTGGGGAAATTACTAAAAAATATATCAAACTGAGAAAATGTGACAGAAATGAGAATGTGCAGTAGAGAAATGAAAAGGTTTGGGGGACAGGGACATAAAAATGTGCTTCAACTACCAAAAGATAATTATATGGAAGAGATTAAAATATAGTTTTCACGGCTCCAGAGGACAAAAATTAGAAAACAGAGATGATTTTGGAAGGTATATGTCAGCTTAATAAAAGTAGATATGGGATGATCTAGTTAAATCCAAAAAGAATCTGGTATGTGTGTGCGTGTGTGGTGTGTGTGTTGGTGGTGCTGCTAGGAACTGGTGGGGCCATAACTGTTTATTGGCATGAACTTATTTCTAGGTAGATTCTTTGATTTCTGTAGGAAAGAGGGTAAGGTACATCAGGAGCCTGGAGAAAGGTTTGGAAAAGTCATTGGAAAGACCATGGTGGTGAAGAAAAGTTTTCTGGGATGCCTTGGGAAAAGGGGGCTAGGGACTGAAGAAGCAGTTTTATGAAAAGTTCCCTGGAGGGAGAATTGTTTGGGGCATCATTGCATAGGATCCTGCATGAGCGACAAAGTGAATCATGAAGTTAGAGAAGTCATTCTCCTACCTGCATAGAACTTACCCCCCACCCCACCTCCGTCTGCTCTGATTTGGGAACCATCCCGCAGCACCTCTTTCAGTCCTG
This sequence comes from Graphiurus murinus, assembly GCA_004027655.1. Classification (NCBI taxonomy): domain Eukaryota; kingdom Metazoa; phylum Chordata; class Mammalia; order Rodentia; family Gliridae; genus Graphiurus; species Graphiurus murinus. Next base: position 158,636 of record PVLC010000226.1, on the reverse strand, counting down.
ACATGGTTGTTATCAAAATGGACAAGTTTTCAGGCTGACCATAAGGCACTATCTAGACAGCACAATGCCTTTCACATGTAAATGGCTACATCTAACCTGAGGATACGATTAAAATATTGACCTGATTTGGGAAGTCTGAGGCGGGGCCCAAGATTCCATGTTTTAAATAAGTCCTCAGTTGATTTTGATGGTGCTAGTCCAGAAACCACTAGATAGCAAGATTTTAGTAGAGATCTTGGCATGAGAAGAAGCCAACAAGAAGATAGAGTGGGAGAGATGAGGATGAACCAGGTAGATGCTTAACAGGCTCTGAAACCCACCCAGTGGTTTATGGAAACTCTAGAATTCCATCCACTCAGAGTCTAGACAATTCCAGATATACTGGGAATACTGTATGTAGCCATTCAGGGTTTTTTTTTTTTTTTTTAAAGAACATATATAGGAGCCAGACATGGTGATGCATGCTTGTAATTCTAATACTTTGGAGGCTGAAACAGGAGGATTGCATGTTTGAGGACAGCCTCAGAAACTTAGCGAGATCCTGTTTAAAAATAAAATAGGGCTTGGGTGTAGCTTGGAGGTAGAATGTCCCTGGGTACAAAATCCAGTACCAAAAAAAAAAAAAAAAAAGGCATATATATACACAATGAATTTAAGTTGTTGATGTAAATATGACTCCATCTGTATATCCAAAAGAAAGAAGAAGCAAAGTTTACTCACAAGGAACTGCCCTATCTTGAGCTATAATACGTTGCTCTCAGTGAGGTATCCAAATTAAACCCAGTAACCTCTTACCATAGGAAATACAGAGAGTTCACTGGGATGATTGCTGAGATCCTTGCTTATTCTACTTCTTTCCAATTCTACAATGGAATTGCTAAAGCTAAAATGTATGCATTTTTTAAAAGCATAGAATTCATGTTAAAGGACTCAAAGAAACATTCTAAAGTGAGTGATATTAACCAGAGAGTGCTGCTGGTAGAATTGGATTCCAACCCAGTAGCGACCTCTAGGCTCAATGTGTGTCTCCTGGCCTTAGATTCAATTCCATTCCATATTTAGCAGATTAATGCCATTTGATCTAAGGGAAGGTAATAAACGGACAGATTTTTGAAAATGAATGCTTATTTTTAGAAGAGAGAAAAAGAGAGATAAAAAGTATATGAAAAACAAGATGATAAGAGTTAATGTCTAAGAAAGGTAGAATATTAATGATAAATTTGAATATTCTCTTCCCCAGAACTGGAGCCAAAAATATTCCTTCTAACCCTCTGGCCTAGAAATTGAAGCCTTAAAAAACTTAGTTTCAGTCTCATTCAAAGCTGCTAAGTCTTTTAGATCAGATTTGCAGATGAAAAAGAGAAAAGTAATAACTGTTCAATTACGAATGCTGCTCCTGCCTTCGTAGATCAAAGCTTTACTCACAACAGTAGAAGAAAAAAAGAAAGTTACTTGTTCTTTGCCTGAGAACAGTTTTAAGAATAGGTCTTAAATTAATAATCATTTACCAAGTCCCTACTAAGTGTGAAACATTTGCTAGTGAAACACTTATATACAGATAAGACCTCATTTATAATCTGATAGAGGTTACAGATAGATAGCTCATTAAAAATAATAAGACATGAAGCCGGGCATGGTGGCGCATGCTTGTAGTCCCAGCATTCGGGAGGCTGAGACCCGAGGATCCGGGTTCGCGGCCAGCCTCAGCTACCTAGTGAGGCACTCCGCAACTTAGTGAGACTCGGTTTCAAAATAAAGAATAAAAAATAGGACTAGGGGTATAGCTCGGAGGTAGAACGCCCCTGAGTTCAATCCCCAGTACCGCAAAAAAAAAAAAAAAAAAAAATAAGACATGATAACAACCTAAAATAAGGCTATAAATACACTCAAATCACAGGATCACAGGATGAGGAGAAATGGAATCCTCCTCTCTTCCACACTTACCACCACCACCCCCAACCCTGGTGCAGACCTGGAGGAGACATGGAGTAGGTGACATTGGAGCTTGACCTCAAAGAAGGAACAGTAATGCCCAGGCACAGGAAGAGCACTTACCAAGAACATACAGGCAGGAACTGGGAAGGGTGAACTCGGCCAGCATGCAAGCCAGGGAGGTACATGGGGGCTGAGGAAGCACAAGTGTAACTTCCCTGGCATTCTCACTTGTTCCTCCTTACCAGTTTCCTCTGAGCACTTCCTGCTGACAGCTTTGAGGCACTTGCTGTCAAAGTCAAGGTCTTTATTTACCACAGAGGTTTCACTGGTCACTTTGGGCATGGTATAATTTGGGGATAACTATTCCCCCTCCTATCCAGGCATCCAAGTTTAGAATCCAAGTAGTAAGCTCATTTCTGACACTCTCTACGATACGTCTTTTAATCTTGCTTTCTTATTTCTCCTATAATGTGAGAAATTTGAGATAAATGACTCTATTCCAAACTTACTTGATCACAAATTCTTATCATTTTGAAAAAAGGAATTGGGGATATTTGTTAGAGTTACGCTTTTGTCATGTCCTTAATCAGAAAATCATCTCCAGCTGGGTGAATTTTCAGCAAGCACAGAAGAACAGAGTTTAACATGATAGGGCAATTCGTCCTGGAGCCAACCAGATAAGAGATGCTCCTTTGCTCTTGGGGAGAGGTACTGAGATGGGTTTGAGGGAGGTAAAATCTATCCCTTGTCTCCTAAACCTGTTAACAAAATTTGTTTCTTCCTGGCTCCAGGCTATCAAACTTCAAATGAGACTTCGACTGGACTACCAACACTCCCCCCCCCCCAGACAGTAGACACCATCTATTACTGGGGAGCCCTGGACAGACACACCTGCTAGGAGCTTGCCCAGTCCTGACAGGCCCTGCCATGACAGAGAGCAAGAGGCCCTGACATGTCTACATCCGTGTCCAGCTGTAAGAACCTACAGAAGACAAACTATCAACCCTGTTCCCTAAATGATATCAGGTCCTCTAGCTCTTAAGGGAGGGTGTGTTAGGTAGTTAGCCAGCAATGAGCAAGGCAGGGAAAGAAACAGGAGAGGGAGGACCCTTCCTGAGAAGACATATGGAGATTGCCTCATCCAGCTGCGGTCAAAGACTTCCAGCCCATTATACTGCAGCCTTGGAGGCCAGCAGGAAATTCCAACTTGGCAAATTTAGCGCAGTCGCACTAAGCTGTAACCGCCCCAAAGTACTATGCATGAGGAGGGCTGGAATTTCTGGACAGTATAAAAACTCACCAGACTCATTCCTTTCTTTTCCCTCTTCTGGACAAACCAGCTCTGAGACTCTCCTCGGAAATGTACCCATTAAAACCCTTTATGCTCACTGCCCCCAACGACAACAAAAAAAAGTCTATTGATTGTATGAAACATGAATATTCTGTGGTCATCTGTGATCACTGAGTGAAAGGAGCTTAATGAGGTTTTTATTCTGATCCCCTGATATTCACATATCTACTCTTTGGCATGCACTTCCTATTACTCATTATTGCTCACCTTGCTCCCATCCCCCGAGTTGAGGGAAACATGCAAATATGTTCTGGCTTTGAACAGAAAAAAAAAATATTAATGACTTAGCTCAACAGGGTTAATTACACTCACAAACACACCCACACACATGCACACTCTAAGTCGACAAACATTTCAAGGTTTCAGTCAACTGAAAAAGAGTCTACACTCTTCTGCCTTATAAACACATATTTCACGTACCTCAATAGCTGTAATACACAAAAAAATAATGTGCATCGCTCCCTGCTGGGGCCATTTGCTTGGTGTGCACTCTGCATAAAAACTATACAGTAGGGAAAATGTCACCCTGCTGAAGAGCCAGCCACCAACATGGTGCCCAGACTCTGAACCTGATGAGCTGCAGACTGGAGAATCCACATCGGTTAGCTTTCATATTTTGTATCCCAATGGGCTCTGTCTTAGGTATATCATTCAGTAGGAACGTAAGTCTATAAGCTCATTCTCATATGTAGCCTATGAGACCCATTTGGTCCCAGAATTTTCTCTAGCTTGAAGCCCTGCATCACTGAAGTGAGCTCTGAGTTCACAGTGTAGGAAAGCTGAAAAAGCCAGGGTATCTGCTCCACTACCAGAGCATACCGTGGCAGCACCCAGAGGAGAACTGGGCTCAAGATTAGAAGCTCAGCTCTTATGTCTACACCAATGTGGGTTCTGAGACCTCTACCCTGTCAGCACCCATCTATAAAGTTGGTGGGTTAGGGTGGACTCCCAGCCTCATGTAATGCTAACATATGAATTTTGTATTTCCAGTCATGTAAGCTGAGAGCATATGGTCATACATGTTTTGAAAACTGAAAATATCTCCTCCCTTAAACTCTGCACTTTTTCAAAGCAATTCATTGTTAACTTTAAACGCAACAATTACTTTTGTTTTTGCCCACCACCAAAATGATGTGTGTACTTTTTCCTCACAGTTCTGCCTGGCCTGCATTTAAGTAGTTCACTTTGACAGGAAAAAAAAATTTTCTTGAAGGAAGATTTTTTTTTCTTTCTTTCATCTATAGAGAATTTTTTTTCATGGTACTAGGGATTGAACCTAGGGGCATTCTACTTCTGAGCTACCCTCCAAGCTCTATTTTATTTTGAAACAGGGTTTTTCTCTAAGTGCCTGAGGGTCTCCTAAATTGCTGAGGCTAGCCTCAAACCTGCAATCCTTCTATATCAGCCTTCCAAGTACTGGAATTACAGGCATGTGCCACCATGCCCACTTGAAATTTCTTTTTAATCCATAGTTTCCCTTAATAGATAATAGACTGGGTAATAAGTAACTATGTGAAATTGAATTGAAATTTATCTTTTGGAAAACTAAGTTTCTATTTAGTTTAGCTATGCAGTATTGCATGCAAAAAGGAAATATGGGCTTTGAAGCCTGAGGTACAGGGTTGGAATTCAAGTCCTGTTGCTCTGGTCTTAGAGAAAGTACAGATTTCCTCACTTTCCCCAGTATATAAAGGAGGAGTTGTACCTCACTGCTGGGCTATTTTAGAGATTAGAGATAATGTAGATTACTCACAGAGCAGAGTGCCTGTCACAAAGTAGATATTCTTGTAGGAGAGAAAATTGTGTCCCCAGTTTAAGCAAAAAAAAAAAAAAAAAAAAAAAGCAATACACATGCACACAAAACCTCCTCCCTCGAATAACTGTAACTCTCAGAACTAGAAGGAACCTGAAAAAAATCTGGAAAGGTCAGCAAGATGCTTGGATACTTCACTCCATTGTCAGTAATAGAAATGATATACATGAAAATTTTCTCTGGGGCAATAAGGGAAATGGGCATATGTCTTCCATCCCAAACATTTATCCTCTGCAGAAAAGTCAAATATTGCCAGACTTACATAAAGAAAGTTGCAGCTAGCCAGAATTGAGAACTCAGATCTATATGGCTCTTGGTATGTAGCCCACTTAGGAAAAGGCATCCATTCCAATTCTTTTAAAAATGCAAGCCAAATACTAAATCTTACTGTTGTCAAACGGCATGGGCACAAATAAATATGCACAGCATGGCTTCTCTGTGCCAACTGGCACGTAGATGTAATCATTTCGCACAGCATGCCCTCTTTCAACCCAAGGACACTAAGCAAAATTCAGCAACCAAGAGGCAAGAAGGTGGTGGAGCAATCCAAAGAGAAGCAGAGGCAGAAGAGAACTGAGTCACCTCGTAGAGCCTTCCTTTCAACCTCACCCGGAGCCGTATCTTAGAATTATTGCCTAAGGGATGAGACAACAGGTGAGTCATTGGTAGAAAGTGCCTTGGGCAGAAAGCACAAAACTAGGAATTCAGTCAATCCTCACTGCACCCTTAAGACACCCAAGGGATGTAACATCATCTCATGGAAATAATGACTGGGGAAAAGAAGAAGCAGGGAAGCATGTGACCTTGGTAGAAGATGCACAGATAATTCCAAAATGATATTGTTCCTCTTCCTTGGGAGTAACATTTCCAGGGGCAAATCTTGGTTCTGCCCCTTACTAACTAGAAGAGAACTTGTGCAAATAATTTCACGGCTAGAGAAAGTATTTTTGTATTGCAATGAAAATCAAATAGGATAATAGAAAAGCATAGATATATAAGCTGTGAAACATCCCAATGCTCATAAATAGGTTGTCTTTTGTAGCAATGAAAGCACGTGAGTTTTCTCAGGGTGTCCTGCCCAGTCAATTTAAGAGGCTGGCAGGTGAACGAGTCAGTAACTTCCAGTCACAGATACCCAGGGGCAACCAAACAGTCTTTCTGGATTCTGGCACTTTCAGCTACAGCTTAATATATTAAAAATGCAACCAATATATATTTCATACCCAATTTACCCCTCCTTGCCTTTCCCTTCTCTTTGCATTTGAATAATAAATGTGTCACTCATAATTCAATGCAATCAAATAAAGATTAACTGGGCAACAACTATGTGCCAGGTCCCCTGCAGGAAGCATTGTTGGATTAGCAGAGAAGCTGCAGTCCTTGCCCTGAGTTTGTTTATATTATGTGAGGAGGGGAGACCTGAGAACAATGAGAAGGAAGGAAAATGAAGAAGTACTAAAAGGCTATGAGAGCAGAGGAAAGTGTCATCATTTATTCTGATGAAACAAAAGAAAAGAAACAATTTAAAACAGCCAAAAAAAACTTAACAGCTCTGGATCAAATTTCTGATCAGGAGATTAAAATGTGTGCTAAAGTTGGGCTTTGATACTTTGTAGCTGAATACAAATATAAAGTGTTCCAGACACTGATTTGAGTGTAATGTCACAAAGTCAACAGACTTCTTTCAAAATTCTTCCAAATATTATGTCCTAAAATTTGTTGTTGTCCTTTTGTTTCGTGCAAAAGTGCCTGGTGTTTACTTTGTTTTGCATCCTATTTTATTTAATCTGGATGTGTTGGTATTTCGGAGAAAGATATGCAAGACTCACTATGAATGGAGGAAGCCAGACCTCCATTGTGTTCTTTCCCCTGTTTGCCTAGAATAAAGTGCTGGCCTCTTTGGGTGTACAGAACAGGAGTGAGTTACTCCTGCAGTCTCAGCACCAGGATGGGAGACTGCAAGAAAAGTAGCTAGCCATCGGGAAGTTTGGTAGCCAGGGATCAGGGAAGTTTAGACCTTCACCATCTTCACCTCTCTCCCACTGCCATTAGCTCTGCAGTTTCTCCTGACACGTCAGGATAGGAGCCCTTCTTCGTGGCACTTATGAGCGAATGGGAAGCACTTGTGACTAGTTGCCAAAACCACATATTTGAAAATGTAATTATTTTAAGGAGCCTCCAAAAACATGTTCAAGAGTGCGTAATCAATTGGGTTATCTCAATAGTAGACAGAAGGTTGATTAAAAGTGAAAAACACAATCTTGAGCTACATTGGTATTCTTAGGTGGTTTAAGCTCATTTTTTCCCCATGTCTTATTAAAAGCTGACAGCAGAAAAATAGCAAAATGAGCTTATGTTTTTATTGTAATATATTTAGGGCATGTATCCCCTTGGCAAATGTAGAATAATTTCTATTTTTTTTTCATATGTGTGTAGTGCTGGGGATTGAACTCAGAGGCATTCTACCTCCAAGCTATACCCCCAGCCCTATTTTTATTTTTTATTTGGATACAGGGTCTCGCTAAGTTACTGAGGCTAATCTTGAACCTGCAATCCTCCTGTCTCAGCCTCCCAAGTACTTGGATTACAGGCATGCATCACCATGTCTGGCTTCTATTTTGTTTTAACTCCCACATTAAATTAAGAACTAATATAATTGCTACTAAAATCTTTACCCTTGCAGTTTATGTATAAAGTCATTTGTTCAGTTTTTATTTATATGACAATGGAAAACTTTATTTAAAAGAGTATACAAATATTAATTAACATTTTTTTTTCAGAGACATGGACAGAGGTTTATTTAGTAAGGTAGGAAATACACATTCAAGGAAGAATTCAGGCCATCTCAAGAGGGAGAGAGAGAAAGAGACTCTTGGGGAATGTGGTACTCTTCCTTTACAGGAGACTTTCCTGCCCCTGTCTTCCAGTCCAAAGTACCCTTCCAAAGAGCAGCCATTCTGTCATATTTAATGTGTCCTAAGAGACTTGTTTTATGAATGTGTTAGAAGCAAATAGGTTGCAGACTATTGTCACAGCCCTGTACCTTTGTTTTATCTAATTAAGAAGATAGCTTAAAGGATATTGCATAAAGCACAGTAAATTACTCTTAAGTTTCAAATGCATGGGATTCCATTTACTGCTGGTGGGTGCTGTTATATATGTAACTAGTCACTAGTGAGATTGTATCTAATTTTTTGTCATTAGAGATGACACTGTGATGAAGTACTTTATATATATTTTTCACATGTCTAAGTATATCTGGGATAAATTCCCAGAAGTTGCATTTCTGAATCAAAATATGTGCATCTGTAACTTTGACAAATAGTTCTACATTGCCTGGACAAAACTATACCAATTCCCACACCAGCATTGCATGACTGCATCTCCCCTGAAGCCAAGTCAGTATTGTTATAAAACTTCCCCATCTTTGAAATTTTGAGAATTTAAAAATGCATATCAATGTTTAATTTTAAATTTTCTTATTATGAGTGAGATTGAGCATATTTCTATTGGTTTAAGAGCCATTTGAATTTTCTCTTATTTGAAATGATAACTTTTCTGTATTAAAAGTAAAAATGGAAAGCAAGTAAGTGCAGGCTCTCTTAATATATTTTTTGAAGTTGATAAGAAACATTAGAATCAAGTTCTAATGGTTTTCAAGGGAAAATAGAGATTCTGGAGCCTGAGTGAATATGGAAAGGAAAGAATCTCTATTTTAGAAAACAGATTTTTTTTAAAAAACTCATATTTTGAGCCAGGCGTGGTGGCGCACGCTTGTAATCCTAGCATTTGGGAGGCTGAGACTGGAGGATCTGGGTTTGTGGCCTCCCTCAGCTACCTATGAGGCACTCCACAACTTAGTGAAACCTTGTTTCAAAATAAAGACTAAAAAATAGGACTGGGGGTAAAGCTCAGAGGTCAAATGCCCTTGAGTTCAATCCTCAGTACTGCAAAAAAAAAAAAAAAATCATATTTTGCACGTACTTTGCTACTAGTTATCTATATTATTCCATAAAGTATTCAAGTTATAAAATATTGGGAAAAAGGAACCCAAAACATATTAAAAAGGGAAAAAGCATGAACAAAAAGAATGAGAATGAACAATGGACAAATCAATGATTAAATACTGTGTGTTTCTAAACTTTAGAAACCTAATGTCATGAGTTGTATTTTTTCTTAAGATGTTGGGTTTGGGAGTCAAGGGTAATTATCTTGCTGTGTGAAATTAGATAGATTACCCTGGACAGATGAGATTGTGGTCGTTGACTTACACACTCCAGCTTCTTGTTTTCCAAGATCGCCTTTTTCCCTGACAGCACTGTGATGCATCAAATCTATAAACTTTTCTGATGGCTGCCACAAAGGCTGCTATTAAAGGCAAATTAAATTTTCACTGAGGATAAATAAATGATTAAATGCTCCATAACTTGACCCAGTAAATGGTTGGAGTGCTCAATTCTAATCACCAATATATCATATCATCTCTTTGAAATAATTAGCATATGTTACTTATTTAATCGTGTCATCAGTGATTAATTTCCCAGGAAGTAAATTAATTACTGCCAAAATGAACAGTAAATATTTTTCAACACTTTGTTTCTGTTCAAGATTAAATCATATCAAGGCTAAATTCTCAGTTCAAAGACTCTCTCACTGTCCAAGAGAATCTTTAAAGAAAGTTTCATTTGGGTAGAATTTTGCAAAGTCCTTCTCCCTCAGAAATACACTAGCTGTTTGCATTGTGTATGGGAATTAAGTATCAATAGAAATTCATCATGATTGTATAAGAATAGGCATGTTATCTTTTATTAATTGAAAAATTACCTCATAATTATAAATTTAATTAATACAGAGAGATCCTGTGTACATTTTGCCCAGTTTCAAAATAATCAATAATTTGTGTGCATGTGTGTTTGCGTGTATGCATGTTGCTAGGGATTGAACCTGGGAGTCTTCTACCTTTGAGATATACTCCCAGCCCTTTTTATTTTTTTATTTTTATTTTTATTTTTGTTTTGTTTTTGTGGTACTGGGGATTGAACTCAGGGGCATTCTACCTCCGAGCTATACCCCCAGCCCTATTTTTTATTCTTTCTTTTGAAACCGAGTCTCACTAAGTTTCGGAGTGCCTCACTAGGTAGCTGAGGCTGGCCGCGAACCCGTATCCTCCGGTCTCAGCCTCCCGAATGCTGGGATTACAAGCGTGCGCCACCACGCCCGGCTTTTATTTTTTTATTTTAAAACAAGGTCTCACTACATTGCTGAGGGCCTTGGTAAATTGCTGAGGCTGACCCCAAACTATAAACCTGCTGTCTCGGCCTCCCATGTTATGGGATTACAAGTGTGCACCACCACAGCTGGCTAAAATAAACAATACTTTTTTATACACAAAGTATCATATACTGTAGCTAATTGTGGAAAATTTATAAAGTACAAAAGAATATAAATATAGATAGCATCGCTACTCAAAGACAACTATTATTTAATATCAGCATAAAATCTATAAACTTAGAAGAGCTTTAACCATTTAATTAAAATAAAAATGATGAATGTTTCTATTATATCCCTATTGTACAAAAAAGAGGTCCAAATAGAGGTTTGGCAATTTGCTCTAAATCAAGTATAGGAGTAAGTATAGCAATCAAACAAGTATACTGATATATAGTTTGTGGTAAAATAAATAGAATGTTACCTTATATTTTGTACTTAACATTGCCTCATGAGCATTTCTCCAATTAAGAAATATTTTTTGAAAGCAAAATTTTAATAAAACATGCAGAAACACTCTTTGTCATGTGGTCTACTTTTTGTTTTGTTGTCATTACAATACCGCACTATAGTATATGCTAAAATAAAGATGCACATAAATTTTACTCATACTTCTGATTATTTTCCTATGATAACTTCACAGATATGAGTTTATCAGATCAAAAGATTTGAATATTCAAATTATTTTTATAGCATAAAAATGTATATTTCCACATCAATACAGTGTAAAAGTGTCTCTTTTACTGTATCTTTACCAACATTGGGTAGTAACATAAAAACATTCTTTTGTCCAATTTGACATGAGAAAAATACTGAGTCTCTAAAACTTGCTTATTATTAAAGTATTTTATTTAATTAAAATTTTATGAGATAATTATAGATTCACATGAAGTTATAAAAATAATAGAGAAGTCCTGTGTAAATTTTGTCCAATTTCAAAATAAACCTCTCACTGCATACAACAACCAATTTGAGATGGATCAAACATCTGGAAATTAGACCAGAGATTTGAATTTACTAGAGGAGGGCATAGGTTCAACACTCCAACATACAGGAACAGGAAGAAACTTCCTCAATAAGATCCCCAAAGCTCAGGAAATTAAAACAAGAATTATAAATGGGATGGCATTAAACTAAAAAACTGCTCATAAAATGAAACTATCAAGAATCTGAAGAGAAAGCCTATAGAATGGGAGAAAATCTTTTCCATCTATTCTTCTGATAGAGGACTAATATCTAAATATACAAATAACTTAAAAGATTTAACACTAAATGGAACAAATGACTAAATCAAGAAATGGACAACTGAACAGATACTTCACAAAAGAAACACAAATGACCAATAAATAAATGAAAAAATGTTCCACACCATTAGCAATCATGGAAATGCAAATCAAAACTACACTAACATTATATCTAACCTCAATTAGAATGGCAATCATCAAGAGGTCAAACAACAATAAATGCTGGCAAGAATGTGGGGAAATAGGAATTCTTCTACATTGTTGGTGGGATTGCAAATTAGTATAGCCACTATGAAGATTAGTGTGGAGATTCCTCAGAAAACTGGAAATGGATTCACCATCTGATCTGGATATACCACTCCTGGTTATCCTTCCAAAAGAACTGAAATCAGAATATTATAGTATTATATGCACATCCATGTTTATAGCAGCACAATTCACAATAGCCAAATTGTGGAACCAACCTAGGTGATCATCAACAGACGAACAGATTACAAAATTATGGGATATACACACAATAGGATTCTATTCAGCAATAAAGAATAAAATTATTTCATATGCAGGAAAATGGTTGGACCTGGAGAATATTATATAAACTGAGATTAGCCAGTCACAGAAAGTGAAGAGTTATATGTTTTTTCTCACGTGAAGAAGCTAGAGAGTAATCAATATACCAGAGAGACTTCAGATAAAGGAGGAGAAACTCCATTGGAGCCAGGGAAGTGGTCTAGGAGAGGGCTGGAGAGAGAGGCGGGATCAATGAAGGAATCACTTCCATATGTGAGAATACCAATGTCAAGCTCAATATCCTGTATGGGCAAGGGATGAATGGGAAGGGAGTCAGGGGAAAGCCCACCAAGTGCTGTGTGCATGTATGTCACTATCACTGATTGACATTATGACGTGAGATTATAATGCACCTATAAAAGTATAAAAACTATAATATTTACAAGTACAAAACTATAACCAATATCACAGCCAAGATACTGACATTTATAAAAATCCACTGATCTCCCTAATTTGATTTGTATGCATGCACATTTGTCTGTGTGTATTTAGTCTATACAATTTTATCACATGTAGAAGTTCATGTGGAAATTGCCATAATCAAATTCTGGACAGTTGTTATCAACACAAGGATCTCTCAAGCTGCCCTTTTATAGTCTAACTTCTCCTTTCTTGTGCTCACTCCACCAACCTATTTATAACCCCTGGGAACCACTAATCTGTTCTCCACTTATATTTGTTTGTCATTTTAAAAAGCTCTAGAAACAGAATAATTTAGTATCAACCTTTGGTCACTGGCTTTTTTCACTCAGCATAATCCCCAGGAGGTTCATTCTAGTTGTTGCATATGTCAAATGGTTGTTCCTTTTTATTGCTGAATGGCATTTCACAGTATGGCTGTAGCCCAGTTTCTTAAACCATTCCCCTGGTGAGGGACATCTAGGCTGTTTCCAGTTTGCAGCTATGATGGCAGACAAAGCTGTTATGAACAATAGAACATGGGTTTTTGTGTCAACATAGTTTTCATTTCTCTGGATTAAAACTCAAACATACAATTGTAGTATTGTTTGATGAATTAATGCTTAGTTCTATAAAAACTGCCCAACTGTTATCCAGAGTAGCTGTACTATTTTTCATCCCCACCAGAAATATATGAGCAATCTATTTTTTTCTACATGCTTGCCTGCATTTTGTGCTATCGTGATTTTTTATTTTGATCATTTTGGTAGGCATTGTGATGATTAATTTGTTGTGTTGACTTGACTGGTCCACAAGGTGCCCAGACATTTAGTCAAACATTTTTTTTCTGGGTGTCTGTGAGAGTATTTCTAAGTGAGATTAATCTTTGAATTGGGAGACTAAAGCAGATTGCCCCCCATAATGTAGGTAGGCCTCCTCTAATCAAAGGCACGAAGAGAACTGAAAAGAGAAGACTGACCCTCCTGCAAGTAAAAGAGGAACTTCTTAATCCCTGTACCTGGGAGGTTGAGGTAAATGTATCACAGGTTTGAGGCTAGCCTCAGCAATTTAGCAAGACCTTCAGCAATTTAGCAAGACCCTGTTTCACAATACAAACTAAGAAGCCTGGGGGGTTATCTCAGAGCTAGAATGCCCCGGGGGTTCAGTCCCCAGTATTAAGACGGGGCTTGTCCTCCTAGCTGAATTGCTTAAATTGGGGATATCAGGTTTGTTTGTTTGTTTGTTTGTTTGTTTGTTTGTTACCACTGGACTCACACTGAAACACTAGCTCTTTCTAGGTCTCAAGCCTGTTGGCATTTAGACTCAATCACCTGGCTCCCAAGTCTTAGAATTGAACTGGTACTCTACCATCAACTCTCCGGAGTCTCCAGTTTACTGGCTGCAGACCTTGGGACTTGTCAACTTCCATAATTATATGACCCAAGTCATCATAATGAATCTCTTCACACACACACACACACACACACACACACACACACACATACACACACACACTTGGTTGTTTCTCTGTGGAACCCTATGCAAGTGTGCAGAATTTTATTTTTATTATTTCATTGGCCACTGGACACAGAGGGAAGAACCAGAGGTTGCAGCCATCTTTCCACTAATTTGATTCTTCTGGTCTTGAGCAAGTTATTTCCTCTCTGGAACATATAATCATGTTAGGAACTAGAAAATTCCTAATAATACTTTTTTTGTGTGTATGGTACTTGGGATTAAACCCAGGGACATTCTGCCTCCAAGCTACACCCCAGGCCCCCTTTTTTTAATTGGAAACAGGATCTCCCTATGTTGCTGAGAGCCTCACTAAAATGCTAAGGCTGGCCTCAAACTTGCGATTCTCCTGTCTCAGCCTCCCAGGTACTAGGCATGTATTACCATACCCTCTCTAATAATGCTTTTAACTTTATACGACTAAGTACACACTTTCATGGCAGGTTATGGAGGTTTAAACTTAAGAGTTTACAAGTTATGGAAAAATAATTCATTTACTTACCAAGTAGGAAATGATCTTTCTGGAGAACCAAGTAATGTGTGGGCCCTAAAAGATACCATTTCCCCCAAAAGTCAACCTCTGCACAGAGCAAGTTGATTTACTTTGTCTACAATGAACTCCAAAGAAGTTTTCCTTTTGTAGAGCAGGGCAGTAAGAATCATCTCATTACCACAAGGACTTCATGCTATTTATATTTATGAAAATCTTTTCTCTAAGTAACTTAAAATACTAGGTAGCTATTACTAACCAGGCTTTAGAAAAGCTTCATATAATCAGAAAAACAAAGACCATAAATCCACCGAAAAAGAAATCCAGAAAACAATTCCACTCACAATAGCACTCCCCAAAAATAAAATACTTAGGGATAAACCTAACCAAGGAGGTAAAAGACCTCTATAAGGAAAACTATAAAAAGTTGAAGAAAGAAATCGATGAAGACCTTAGAAGATGGAAGGATCTACCATGCTCTTGGATAGGCAGAATAAATATCATCAAAATGGCCATCCTCCCAAAACTGATCTACAGATTCAATGCAATACC